>JAYMSP010002216.1:0-25528 GCA_036897095.1 Plantago elongata
GGAGCATAAACTGAAACATTCTGGAGCTACAAAGATAGTTATTAAATCATTATAAACCCCAAAAAAAAAAATACCCCCCTCATTCTTTCCTTTTGTCCCGGGTCTGGTTTCCGAAACTCAAAATATTCACTTACAGGGCTTAACTTTCTTTTGCTTCAACAGGGCTGATATTTTGAGAGAGAATGCAGAGGCTCTGTTTGCAGCTTGTGATACTGCTCATGGAAGATGGGCAAAGATTGTGGCCATTCGTTCTCAAATTCATCCGAAGCTGAGGCTGCAGGACTTTCTTAGTGTATATAACATCACCCAGGAATTCATAACTTCGACGGAGAGGGTATGACCTATGAGTTGCCTCTTTGTTCCTTTCGTTATTCTAATGTGATGCTCTGTAAAAGAGATGTGCACTATGATGTCATGATATCAACCTCTGCTATCATAAACAGATTGGTGGAAGGTTGGGATATAGCCTCCGTGGAACTCTACAATCACAAGCTAAATCCTTCATTGACTTTCAGCATGAGTCTCGGGTTAGTTTCTGTTCCAGCCCATTTGCTTGTTAGAATATTACTGACTCCATACATGAGTACCTATTACTTTGATTCCCTAGTGAACTGTGTACTAGACAAGTAGTACATCATCACTAATATTCAATTTGCGAGGAGATGAATTCGTTGTACTACGTCAACAAAAATGCTCAGAGTTCGACTAACCCTGAGAATGAAGGGCTTGTGTTTTAAGTTCTTTTAGAAATGAAAATTCTGGTAGGGCATGTTTCAGCTCATTGGATGGGAGATATGCATGCACAAAATGTATTACAAATATATATTTTTACCTGGAGATGATTCAACAAGTCATAGTCAACAAATACATTGAATTAGAAATTTTGATTCGAGAAAGAACAATTATTACAACTCATCAGGAATCTTATGCTGATCCATATGCATATCCTGCAATGTTACTTATTTATTGCCTTCTCTAAAAGGCATGTCTTAACTCTTTTGTGTCTTAGCCATAAAATTTGATCACAAAGACGGTTTATGATTATGAATTTTATTACTTGTGAACTTTTTTTGTTCTTTTGAGGCTTAAGAAAATTGAATACTTGATTAAGTGGTAATGCATTTGTATTTCGAATCACTTGTTCTTTGTAAACCCTACTTGAGCAAATTTTTATTTTTTCTTGCTGGTTTCGGCAGTTGGTCAAGATGAGGGCTTTACTTGACCAAGAGAATTGGGCTGAGGTAGATGTCCCCGAGGAGTTTCAGACAATTGTCAATCTGCTATTTGTTCCAGAATCCGTGTCCAATGAAGAGAATGAGGTTCCTCCATCTACTTCTGATAAAGTAGCAGCTTCAGATGCAGGACCTGTAAATATATCCCAGCCTGATTCTAATGGATCAGTGGATATGTCAAATACAGAGCCTTCACGCTCAACTGAGAATATCAATCCCGACGCCAGTACTTCCTCTAATGGTAACAGTGCCAACACAAATCGCGGAAAGAGTTCCCTCCGGATGCTTTATTATAGAGGCGTTGGATATCACATGGTCAACTGGTACATCATCATGATTATATTTATCTTATATATTGAATTTGTTTGCCTGCCTTACTTGGACCTTTCGTATATTGAATAGGATCTTGTAAATTGCAAAACATGTTCAGTGATAATTTGCATCTATACTTTATGTACTTGATCTTTTCTTTGTCCGGTAGTGTTTACTTTTAATTATGCTCAAGTTTCTTCTTTCATATAGAATTTTGATCCCATGCTTTTCTGTATATGTAAATATCACCCATGTGATATTTTCCCACTAATTCATGGCGACTGATATCACCAAGGTAGCGTTGGGCAGCCTGTCCTTAATGCTCTATAAGGGAACATGTTCTCTCGCTATGCCGGCTGATATGCATGCATGTTTGTTTCATTGCGCCCTGTCAGATCCATAGCATTGTGAGACATTACTTGCCCCATCTAACATTAAAATGATAAGAAAAATCGAACTAAACTTGTCATTCATAAAGTTAGTCTGAATTATCTCAAGCGTTGTTGCTCCATGGGATATTCATCTGTGCCACATACATGAATGTTGAAGGAACTGCATTTAGTAAAAAAGGTTTTTGGCATGCTATGAAGCTTTAGATGTCTTTGTATGTTAGTAGTTCTAAAATTTACTTTTGGTGTGTATTATTGATGGTTGACAGGCCTGCTATATTTGATCTTAGACTTCTTCTCTGGAATTGTGTTTGATTAGTGATGCAAACTCTAATTTTGACCCTTTCTCTTTCAGTGGCCTATACTTGGTGAAGATGATGTCTGAATACATAGAGATGAATAGTTTTTTGCATGCACTATCTCCACAGATTGTGAATCATGTAGCGGAGATCTTGAAATTATTCAACTCTAGAACTGCACATCTTGTCCTTGGAGCAAATGCCTTGCAGGTCTTATTCGATATACTACTCTAAATCTGTGATTGTTTTCACTAATTGAAGTTCCAGTTTCAAGTCTGAAAACTGAAAAGGGGTGGTGTATGGGTCATTTTTACTCGGTAATGCCTGTTTGAAGAGCTAATAATTATGTTTGACATTTTTTAGGCTTGGACCAAAATAAGGACTGTTTGGGATGTTGTTTCCTATTTGGATGTCATTTATAGAAAATGTGTGTAAATTAAAGAGTGTGGAAGAGAGTTTGAATGTTGTTTCTAGTTGAATGTTCACTAACTGAAGGTCTTTATTTGGCTGAGTTGTGTCAGATATGATTAAGGTTTCTGTAAAGTAGGAGATGAGTGATTTTGTTCGAAGTGCATTTCTTAATTGGCTTTCTGTATTCATGTTAACCCTGTCTGAAATTTGAGATCGTGGTCACACTGCAATCTGTCTAACTAGTTATCTCTTGGTTGCAAAACAAATTAACTACAGGTATCTGGTTTGAAATCCATCACGGCCAGACACTTGGCTATGGCAAGTCAGGTTATTAGCTTCACATTTGCCATTATACCTGGTGCGTGGTGATAATTTACACTCTAATGTAATAGGAGTAAATCTTTTAGTCTGAAGGAGAACCTCACAACATATTTGTCCGCAGTACAGGTTAAATGTTGCACGTAACTTTGTTATGCTTATCATTTTCATTGGTTTGAGCACTTGCCCAGTTGCCATTAGCTAAAATACAATTTATATTTGTATTATAAAACAGACTCTCGCTTTCATTGGGATTGAAACATAACTTTATCACCCAAGTCGCAGATCTTTACCACTTAGGCTTCCTTTCAGAAAACTTCTGCTCGTTATTTGAATAATTTTCTCAGAATAGTTTCGCCCTCATATTATCTTTGCTTATTTGTGAATTTAGCATATCAATTAAATATTGATTTGGAAATAATTAGTAAACATCATAATGACTTGACATACTATTTGGCTTCTCAAGAAATTAGGAGAATTCTTCTGCTGAAAGTACCTGAGACATACAAAGGGCTACTGCAGTTGGAGCTCGACCGAGTAGCAAATGTAAGAAATATTCTATCTCGTTCAGTGCCCCCCAACCCCCACCCCCCTCACACACACACACACAAAAAAAAAAAAAAAATGTTGTCTCTAGTATTACCTGCAGGGGCATACATAGTTGTGAAAGCTGCAAGGTTTTAATTACTGCATTGCAAAACATAGATAAATGATTGTTATATGATGTACTCACTGAAAGTGATCATGTCTGGGATTTCTGGCATTTCCTTTATCTCATGTATATTACCATGTGTTTCACTTTCAACCAATACTTAGGTCTAAAACAAGCTGTAGGGAATTAAAAAGTACTGCTGCATTGATAAATCAGACCTCTTTTATGCCAAAGGGTATCATGGATTGTCATATGCTTCTCATATGTTCCAGTGGTTTTCTGGTCACTACAGGATTTTAGGAACCACCGAGACGAGATTCATTCCAAGCTAGTTCAGATAATGAGAGAAAGAATGTTGGTTCATCTACGTAGCTTGCCACAAATTGCTGAGGGTTGGAACAGATCGGAGGAAGCTGATTTACAGCCAAGTCAATTCGCTAAATCTCTCACCAAGGTACCATGCATTTGATATTGATCGATAGTATTGATTAATGAATTCATCTTATTTAATGGACTGCTACAATGTATAAATGGTGAGTGTTACTGATTTGCTCCTCAGCCATCGAGAGGAAAAAGAAGAGGAGGGGTTACTATTTTGCATGTTTCAGTTTCAAAACGAGATTACTCTCTTTATCAATGATGTTATTTGCTCCTCTTGATGTTGCAGGAGGTTGGTTACCTTCAACGTACCTTGTCAAAACACCTGCTTGAAGAGGATGTAAAAACAATATTTGGGTAAATAAACATTTAGACCTCGCTGTTCCTTTCATTCCAGTCGCAGTTCCAAAGCTATGGCATTTGACCGTGCACAGACATTAGTTTTGGTCAAAATAAGCTAAATGCAATTGGTTGGCATAATTAATAATAACAAATAACTGCACTTTAGTGTACAAATATGGCAACATCCATATAATTTGGAGTAATCATACACAATTCACAGTTTGTTCTGACCACTGTCTTATTATACCTGCTTCACATGCCTAATGCATGCAGGCAAGTGGTTGTGATCTTGCACTCACAAATTTCTGATGCATTCTCGCACTTGGAGATAAGCAATCCAAAAGCAAAGGAGAGGTACTGGTTCTTTCCAGTTTAACTAGGAAAAATTCATTTTTCGCATAATATTGAGTTAATCTTGATTGTTTGTTTTACCAGACTGCACTGTGACATCCAGCATCTACTCGGATGCATCAGATCATTACCATCTGATGATTCGAGTAAATCAACCCCAGCAAACTGGGGACAACTTGATGAATACCTTGCAAAAAATTTTGGCGCTGAGTCTGCAGAATAGATTCTTTTTAACTGCATTTTTTTTGGAAAAGGCAAGCGTGTATATTGACAAACTGTACAAACGAAGAGGGGGCATGCGTACCCCAGTGAGTTAAAAGATACTGAAATTTGTCAAAATCTTTCTGTATAAAGATTGTGAACTTAATTATGTGATCGGTTCTGGTGACCAGATCCTATGAGTATAAAATTACCGTATCATTTTGATGATATAAACCTGGGTTGGGAGGCTGAGGAATGATTTCAAGATATTTACGGCGGAACATTTATTCATGTAATGAACCTACCTGCTTGTATTCTTTTTATGGTGAGATTCTATTTGTGGGTTATTGCTCCCAAGTCTTTGATTTCACCATTTAAGTTGGGGATTAATTCACAAGAGGGATTTTATTGGTTAAGAAGTTTTACTAGATAGTCTTTTTTTCTTCCTAATTTAAGCTTCCATCCATCCCACTTCACCAGAATAGAATGTTGAATATTCTCATTAGAATCCACTTTCACGCTGCTGATCTTCTCTTGGGAACCCCTCTCAGCATCTTTCCATGACCAACCAACCAGTATCTTCCAAGTTCCTAAGTTCTTACACAAGTCATTTTATTTACTACATCCAATAGTGTATAATGGTGCTACAGGAAATTAGAAGCAACCTCTGATCTTTATTGGGGAGTTTAAAGAGAGTCTCGCAATTAAATATTTAGATATGAATTTATATCGATAATCAAAACCACCATGTTGACAGCAAAATGCACCATTTGTGTAGCAACCCAAAATGCATGTCTTAACAAAATCATGTCCTTATCTATTTTTATCATCATTGTTAATCTGGCGAGAAATCTAAACATTGGGCATTTGAGTATCATGAACATGCGTCCAATTGAGCGTTTGGTGTGATAGGGTAATGAATAGTTTGTTGGTGAGTTGAGGTTTACTCATTTCAAATGGAGAGAAAAACCCTAAAAAATCAAACGCCAAACAAAACAATTCGAGCCGAACTTTAAATATTTTACACTTGAGCCATATGATATAGTAAAAAATCGTTTTAACCTAAAATAGGAATAAGTACTACTCAATTTATCGCTTCATTTTCGAATTGTACATTATAACTGACCATATTACATATAAAATCTACAAAATAAACAAATTTCACATTCAAATTATAATTTTTCTAACACTTTTACATTTAATCATTCATTTAAAATTCACACATAACATTACATTATTCTAAATGGTGGCCAGGTGAACTGATAATTAAGTGCTAAAAGAGCAACCTTGTTAGATGATACAAAATCGAGTTGAATTGACGATTTGCTGCAGTGAAGAAAATCGTAAAAGTAGTGAGATAACAAATCACAGGAGTTTGAGTTGAAGCTCGAACTCCAATCTCTACAATCCGATCAACCATGGCTTCTTCCGATGCCGACAAAATGATGGCCAAAGCCGATAAAATGTAACTCTTCTTCTCCTTCACTTGATTCTAAATCTCCCAATCAACTCTCAATCTCATTTTCTCAAACTAAATTCCATTTTTCCAGGACAAAATTGACTCTAACACGATGGAGCGCCGATTGGAGAAACGCCACAGCTCTATACGAGCAAGCCGGTACCAATCACGATCGTACCTTTCACTTTTTCCATTTCTGTCATTTTCCGTACTGATTCTGTTTGTGTATGCAGCTAATTTGTTCCGATCAGCGAAGAAGTACGAGAAAGCCAAAGATGCGTTTGAGAAGGCTTCCAAGGGGCAGGAGATGCTCTCGTCGTATCCTTTGCGTCGATTTTAGTTTCCTGATTGATTGATGGTCTTTTGTTGTTTTGTTTGGGATTTGAATTGAATCGAAAGGTTTCGATTGGAGTTAGCTGATTGATGATTGGAGACTTAACGAGTAAATTAACTAATTAGACCTTGGGATGCTGCGAAGCATATGGAAAACGCGGCAGCTCTTGCTAAGGATTTAGGGAAATGGATTGAGGTTGCGGATTTCTATAGACGTGCGGCTGAGTTGTATGTTGAGTGTGGCCGATCACAGCCTGCGTCTGACGCACTTGCCAAGGGTGCTCGGTATGAGCTTTCTATTGCTTAGGATTTGTCGTTTTAGTGTTTGATTTGTATGCTTATTAGCTGTTGATATGATTATTGCGATTGTTACTTATTAAGTTCCGTCTGGGTTTTCATGCACTGTTCTTAGTTTTAGCTTCACGGATTTGTGTGTTGAAGTGACCTTAATGGATGTATGTATTCTTAAAACAGATACGAACATGGGGAATATAATTAACCTTAGTTATGAACATGATATTTTTTTCGTGTTTACTGCTAGCTTGTGTGAACATGAATATATGGTGCATTAATCAAGTGCCTATTGCGTCAAAATGATTTTGTTGGATATTCATGGTGTTCTAAGTAATTAGGAGCTGTGCTCCTTCTGTCCTAAAAGTGTGACCAACTGAAATCGAGACTCTATTGATAGACTTCTCTATTTCTTCTCATGGTGTTTGATTAAGGCAATATACTGTATGTTGTAGTGCTTTAGAAGATGCTTCACCAGATGAAGCTATCAAGCTTTATACCGAGGCCTGTGATGCTCTTGAAGACGATGGGAAGGATCAAATGGCCTTTGATCTGTATCGAGCTGCTGCTGGTGTTTACATAAAGCTTGAGAAGTAAGCCATGTTTCACTTGTTTAAATATATTCTACGCATTTCAGTTGGTGGTGTTCTGCTGATAGCCTTGACATTTTTCACCTATTGTTTGTTCTGGTCATTAGTCCAATGTGGAGCAATTACCAATATTCTGAATTTTGAGAATTAGGAAATTCTGAATATTTTTTTGGGTGGAGAAATGTACACTTTGTTGCTTTTTCTTTCTGCATGAATTTTCCTTGACATTTGTTCTGTTCTGTTTCACAACGTTTCAGGTATGCAGATGCTGCAACTTTCCTGATTAGATTGGCTTTAGCAGCTGATAAGTGCAATGCTACACACAGCCAGTGCAAGGTGCTAATCTTTCCTCTCTATCAACTCAATTATATTCATATAGTGTACTACTCTTCATAGACATGAATAAAAAATTGAACTTGAACACAATCACTCACATGTTCATCCATATCAGAATTTGAATGCTTAAGTTAAACAAGTATTGTCCTGTTGTGTGGGCTGGATAGAGAAGTTGTGGGCCACGTTTTGGCATTTGATATTGTGACTCTTCCAGTTTCTTGCTGAAATTCAGAGTCAATATTGATGCAGGACATTATTGCCCCCTGACTAATTTGATCTTTGATCTATTAATGAGTTGGGATCAGGTCTTTGATACCCGGCGTATCCGTTTCTGAAAGTATGATGTCAATGATATATTGAAAATGAAATAAGTGAAATTTTGCTAAGATGCGTTGTTTTCTGGTACAGGCTTATCTTTGTGCGATCATTGTGTATCTGTATGCCCATGACTTTCCACAAGCAGAGAAATGCTATAATGATTGTTGCCAGTAAGTTGTAATGCTCTTCTTTCTAAGTTTTTAATTGCGCAATGGGCTCATCCATTATTTACCATTGCCTGCACTAAAGCGTACCAAGTTGAGCAGATTTAAACCTTTCTGTGTAATTCTTATTGAATTTGGTTTATGTGTTTCTAGGATTTGAAAAACAATTTACAGGGGCTATGTACTTATCTGTGGTTTAAAAGGTTTCATACACTTGCAAAGAAGGCTTTTTCATGATGAGTCATATAATTGCTTTAGCCATGTTGCTGGGTATTTGCTCACAATCACCTATCTCATCCTATGCGTTTCCCTGGCAGGGTTGAAGCTTTCTTGAACAGTGATCAAAACCGTGCTGCAACCAGACTAATTTCCGCATACAATGATGGTGATGCTGAGGAGATCAAGCGTGCAGCACAGTCGAGCATTGTTTCCAATCTTGACCATGTGGTAATCCTTTGAAGTTTGATCCATTCAAAGAATATAATGAAAACTCGTAATTTTAGTTTGTTTCTATGTCCAAAAATAGATGTAATTTTCTTGTGCTATTTCACATAGTAATAAACTAATAATTATGGTTGAAGAATCTTCTTGTGGGTTCTTTTGTTTGGAAAAAGCACGATATGTTTTCTGTTCCATACATATAGAACCTGCAAAGTAGTGACAGTTTTCTCCATGCATTGTAAGTTCTTCCTATTGGAGAAGCATGGAATGCCATAAGTTTCAAAATGAACAAGGCTTCAGTTGACACAAGCACTTCGTAGCTTGTATTCCTTGTTTTGAACCAGTATGTTCAGTGGACATGCATCCGACAACACTATTTTGTGCTTTCTCCAGATTATCAAGCTTGCAAGGAAACTGCCAACAGGTGATGTTGCTGGACTGAAGGGGCCTGTAGATGATCAAGATCCATTGGATGAAGACGATCTCACCTAAGCTCAACCAGCGGGGGCTTGTTGGAAACTCATGTAAAAATGATGTATTTTACTTATCCAAGGTTGAGCCCTGTTGTTTTATTGTGTATTAGATTTAGGAACTGAAAATTTGTGAATTTTGAGATAACTGTTTCTACGAAAAAAAAGAGTAAAGTTGGTTGATGAACTTGTTGCTTCTCCTACTATGCGACATGATTTTGACCAAAAAAAAATTATGTATTGAATTGATTCTCTTCTAGCAGTACTAATTTCTACATTGTTTGGTTGGGTTCGTTGCTTTGTCCAAACGTATTTTCCCAAGGCTCACCATTGAGAGAAATGGAATCAATATTATATTAATGTGTAATTGTAACTATACATATATTCCCTCCATTCCAACAAATTTCATGCATTTGTCATTTTTAATCATCCCATCAAACTTTATACATCATTAAAAACGAAAGTTACCTCACCACTAACAAATACTTACTTCGTCCCGTTCTAAGCTTACCAAACACTTTTGAGTTTAAAAAATAAGACAAGTATACTTTTTCATAAAATAATAAAACAAGAGTACTAATTCCTCCGTCCCAACAAACTTCATACATTTGTCAATTAACCGTTCCATCAAATTTCATACGTTACTAAAAAAAGAAGTTATCCCACTATTAACAAAAATAAATAATCTCAACTTTACACAAAAATTACACATTTTGACACTAAAAATACACTTTTTCCACCTTTATTTTTTATAATTACTTTAACTTTTCGCATAAAACTACACACCAACTCTAATGTATGAAGTTTGATGGGACGAAAGGAGTATTGTTTATAATCGAGTGACAGGAGTAATTTTTGAGTTATTGTATATATTATAATGTTAAAGTTAGGTAAAGATAGATATAGATGAAATATTGAAAGTTTTAATCAAGATAACAAAAATAGCAAAGTGAGAAGTTTAGAACAGAGCGGAGTAAGTAATAAACAACATAAAAATTACAAATTTTATTGCTAAAAGTACAATTTTTCACACCTTCTTCATTTTTTATTATTACTTTTTGTAGTTTCATAAAACTAGGCGTTCGCTTCATCTCATATTCTCATGTAATGGTGCATCATCAAAGTTCCTCTTGAAATCTCAATCAATAATGTGAACAGTTTAGGCTTAAGGCTAGCGAAAAGATTACACTAGCGAAACCTTAAGGCTTAAAATGAAAATCAAACTTAAAAACTCATCAGAGGGCTCTCCAACTCAAGATTTCATCAGCCAATTTCTTATCTACACATCAAAAGCATTTACAACGTAACCTATAAAAAATCAGCCCTGCGAAATTACCCACTCACAAAACATACACCAAGTGTTAATCAACCACCAGTTGTGTTGTACATGACTTTGACTACAACAGACACTGGAATGTTAACCAAGTGACCCTGATTACCAAACAGTCCAATTCTCCCAAAGCTTGCAACAGAACTGTTTGCAGTTGCAGCGATAAACACACTAAGCACCTGTTTTTCTCCACTTGCGATGAAGAAACGCGTTGGTGTAACCTTCAATGAAGCCCCATATGGTGCACTCAAACCAACACTATACGTCTCGTTGCCTCCAACATTGGTGACCGTCCTGTTGACAGTGGTGGATTGGTTCAGCTTAGATAGGGTGATGGAAGGCATGTTAAGGTCAGTGGCTGCCAAGGTTGAAACACTGCAGTTTTCGCTTGTGTAATTGAAGACCACAGGAGCCGACCCGTTTATCCCACACAGGAAGGACATGTAATCATCGAAACCTACAAATGTGCAAGTTGTTTTTATAAAAGTGTTTGCAATATATCTCAAGCTGATTGTAAATTGTAATAGTAAACAGATTTAGGACAAAAGAATAGTGAACGTACTTGAATCGAAAATAAGGCCAGGATCCAACGAAGAGGTGGAGTTTACAAACCCACTCCCCATATCGAAGGGAGTCGCTGGAGATTGGTTCAGATCGGGATTAGCATATGCCCGCTGTGCCATTATCGGCCCTCCATTTCTGTCGTTGAGAGAAGCTGTTGTCGAGAGAGCTGATCCAATAGCCGAAGGAGTGAAAAACGGGTACCTCTGCTTGATTAAGGCTGCAAGTCCAGCAACATGAGGAGCTGCCATACTTGTTCCAGACATCATTGCAAAGCTCTCACCTGTAGAATTGCTTTGCTTATCAGTTATAATTAAATAAATTCCCCTCGGTACTAAATCAGTTGAATCATGTCTTTATAAACAAAAGCATCCGAAGATGAACTAAAATATTAATGGACAAATTACCTTCAAATTCAATTGATTCAGTACCGAGGGTGCTCCAAGCAGACCAAATGGAATTTCCAGGTGCAACAAGGTTCGGTTTCAATATATCAGCGATGGCAAGGGAATTATCTTCTGGATCTGGTCCTCTAGCAGAATAATACATAATCTTAGGTGCTGAACTGCTAAAGTTTGCTCTAATTCCACCAGATATGCATGCAATTCCCCCAAATTTCACAACTTTGTTTGTAGCTTGATCTCTTTCTAGAGTGGAATTATAGTACTGAAGAAATACCTACAAAACAAAAGGATGAATATGATAATCCAAAACTATTCGCATTACCACACGGACAACAAAGTGCAGCTCAGTTGGTAAGCCGCTTCCCCTCCAATCAATAGGTTGGGGTTCGAGTCACCTTTAGCCGTTTCAAAAAAAAAAATCGCATTACCACATGTAGTGCACCTCGTGCTAAAATCGGTAAAGAATTACTTACTTTAGAATCACCTGTGGATGGTATTACAATGCCTGGAATTTTCATTGGGATAGGGTTTAGCTGAAAACCAATAACATAAGGATCCATGTAGAACACAACACCAGCTGCACTGAGGTTTGTAGCGGTATCCAAAGCCTGCTTTATGGTTGATAGGCCAAGTACAAACCGAATTGAGTAGCTACATATTAATAGATTCCCTTGAACAATATCTCGATTGAAATTGCCTGCATCTTGGCATTCGCTAACATACATATCTTTAGCTGAAGACGTGTCATTTAAAGCATGGATTGCAGAAACCAGCGTGTACATTGCATCCTTGTCAGTCCCAGCTGGAGAGAAATCAATTATAAAAACTGAGCTTGTACTTTACTGAGTCAAGGAATTCAACTATTGCCCGCAATGAAAAGGATGAAATTGAAGCGTTTATCTTAATGTATTCCAGATGCAGTTAAGGATTTCATATACTCCTAATTAGCTAGTGCCTAGAAACAGTGAAACACAGTACACAAATGAAAAAGCAATTATAATTCTTATTATGACTTACGAGCAAGTCCAACTCCAGGAATTGTGATATTATTGCCTAGGACTATAGAGTTACTATAGACCCTATCATGAGCTGCAGCACCAATGGTGAAGATCCATGGGCTAAATGAAGAAATGCTCTTGGGTGACGGTCCTGTGTTACCAGCTGCCTGTACAACAAAGATACCTGCCTTGACAGCTGATAACAAAGCCATATCTATTGGATTAAAGAAAACGGCAATTCCAGGAGGTCGCCTGTTTGGAGTTATCGACAAACTTATTACATCAACACCATCTTGCGCAGCCTAGATACACCAAAAATTAACAATAAACATGAGAAAAAATAATGAATGGCTATAGCCTATAGGCAACTGAAGACCACAGATATGGAATGTTAAAAATTAGAGTGAGGAATACAGAGCCAAAAGAGAACATTGACAAGGTATTCCTCATTTTATCATTGTTTTCTTTATCAGAGTAATGAGTTTACTTAATTATAGCATAACAGGGTATTTTAGTGACAATTCCAGCCTCTTCTCCAAAATTACATTTCCAGTAGGTGAATGGAGAAAACTGGTCAAAATATATTTTTAACTTATTATTGAAAACATTAAACTGATAGACTCTACTTTTACAGACACAGTTTCCTCAATTTGCAGGTGAAAAGGAAAAACTCTCTTTTTACATATTTTTCTTTAAGTTCAACACTTATTTTCCCAATATTCTCTGTCAAATGGGAAACTAGATTTGTAATCTGATGTGTTGTAATGTGCATTAATTAGTTGACCGTCATTTAAGAACACCAGTCATGCATGAGAAAATACATTATAGTCAAATTAGTCCAGATTTGTCAGAGTCATGAGAAATTACATTATAAGCAAATTAATCTAGATTTGTCCCAGTGTACCTGGTCTATGGCAGCAACAACATCTGCAGCAAAGCCTCCGAAGCTCTTGTATATTGCCTTGTAAACAGCTATGCTATAAGATATTAAAACTTAGTCAATACGGGCAATACATGCACCAATTAGTGCGTGTAAACACAAAAAAAAAAAAAAGAACTGTGTAGTGTGAGATATAGAAATTATGAGCTGTGGCAGAATCAGACTGAGTAGTAGATACAAAACATAACACTAGAGATCGAGAAGTTCTTACTGCGCCCGTGGAGCCATTCCACTGGCATTTCCAAAGATATGTCCAGCTACTACAACTGAAACTCCATGGTTTCCTGCTGCAATAGCTGCCGTGTGCCTGCACATATTTGCATCTATGTTAGTTCTAAGAATAAACTGAAGTTAGTAAATTACTATAAATTTGTGATGTTATATCAGAACAAGCTAATGCAGTGCATTTTAGCTGATTTGCTAAGTTATTTATAGGAGACTACTTACGTTCCATGACCAGAACCATCAAGAGGTGAAGCATAATCCTGTGAGGCATTAAAAATCCCCCTAGTGATGGCAGAAGCTGCAAAGTGACGGGCACCAACAAGCTTCCTGTTGCAAGAACCAGATGGAAAGTCCGGTGTGACTTCACAAATTCCAGAAAAATGTTGTGGAACTGGATAAGGTTTTTCAGGAGTTTTATCAGAGAA
The DNA here is from genome assembly GCA_036897095.1 of Plantago elongata. Taxonomy (NCBI): domain Eukaryota; kingdom Viridiplantae; phylum Streptophyta; class Magnoliopsida; order Lamiales; family Plantaginaceae; genus Plantago; species Plantago elongata. The sequence continues at coordinate 14,171 of JAYMSP010002216.1, forward strand.
GCTTGGATGTGATGGATCTATTCCCGTGTCAATCAATCCAATCACAATCCCTTCTCCTGCAGTTTCAAATCCACCTTCTTGGGCCCATGCTCCTTGAGGTAAACCCAGAAACTGCGGCGTGTGAGTAGTTTCACTTCTTACTGAGTAGTCCAATACCACATTTGACACCTCACGTCTCATTGAAAGTTTTCCAGCCTTCAAATTCATCATAGTAAAGAAAAATGTTGTCAAAATTGTTAATTAGAGTTTCTGAAGTATCCATTAAATATTTTGCAATGTTTCCAACTTGCATTTATTCACAACAAAAACAAGTTGCAGTTTAGAAACTATTTGGATCACTTTAAACTTCTCCAAGTATTTCCAGTGTGGAGTTTCCGGAGCATATCTACAGTTCATTAGTCCAAAGATTTATATCTCAGTAAGTGAAGGCCAGAGCATGCAAGATAACTGATACATAATCCAATTTTGCGTGCAATTAAATGCAAAACAATTAACATCAACTCACATATAGAGTTAACGGTAAAGGTCATATATGTACTGACAATGTTATCAAGGACTAACCTGTTGTGGAGTAACAAGAACTGCAAACCCATTGATCAAATAGTGGTAGCTGTACACTTTCATGTACTTCTCTCCCTTTAATACCCTTTTCAATAGGGAATCATGTATGCGTGCTACATACGACCCATAACGCCTATCTGTCCTAGATATGTTGCCAATTCTAGCAAAATGAAAACTTGTCAAACTACAATCATCACAAGTCATAAAGACTGAAAATAACACCAAGATGGGCTAAAAGAACATAAACGAACACATATGTGCTTCAGATAACAAACTACAATCACCATTCATAACCAATATTAACACTGGGATGAACATAAACTAAAATAATTAACTTTTGTTACAAAGAAATGCAAAATTATCAAACTAGAATCACTCATAATCATAACTAGCCAACAATTACACTGAGATGAGCAAAAGCAGACATGAACAAACACACATTATCCCAATTTTGCAGCAGCATGAATGTAGAACTAGATAAACAACACATCCCTCACTACTGAACTGAACAAGCAAGTATCATTCAAAGAAACAGATCAAAAGAAAGGACTTTTTTATATACCTTGGTTTATAATTCAATCTACTCATTCTATCAGTCCCATTTCCTTTAACATGGTGACCTTTCTTTACTCTAAGCTCACTACCATAGACATGAGAAGTAGGTGCTTGCTTCAGAGTCACAATATACACAGCAGAATCATCTGTATCAGAACTATTCTGAGCACAACAACACCCAATAAACACTCCCATGCACACCATTACTCCCAAAAGCCTCCATTTGCACTCCATTCCCCTTGCAATTACCAGTAACAAGATCCTATAGAGGATACACCTTTTTCCTCAAGACTCAAAACCCATATCAAGATTAACCCTTCCCACCAAAAAGCTGGCTTCTTTTCAAGCTTCCAGTAGAAGAAAGCAAGAAACACTCCCTCCAATGAGAAAGCACAATCCTTTCTTCGCAGAGAACAAACACCTATATGCAGCAGGTCTGGAGAAGGAAGCAAATGCAGTAGAGCAAGAAACCCTTTTGAGTCTGCACTTAGCTGTAAAGGGTGTTCACCATAAACCCCAATACCTCTCAAGACTCTTCTTTACACTAATAAATAAAGCTTGTTGCTTTTTTATCATTTTCACTCAGGTTCTTTTCTTTTTATCAGTCGGAGTCTATTTTTGGTGGTCATATTTATTAGACTACTTGGTTATGTATTAAAAAAAACAGGTAGAAAGTGAATCGGAAACTTTATCGATTTGTGTGCAGTATATATAACCTTTTGTTTATTAGAGTAACATGACAAGAGTCAAGAGAAGGTATTGTAGTACAGAGGGAGGTGAGATATTGAACGTTTTCATTTGGTTTTATTCATTTCTTCATTTCTTGATTGTTTCTGTCGGTTTGTTTCATTGGACTCACATGACTCTTTAAGCCTTAACCGACTTTGGCACCATAAATGTGTTTTGAATAGTGAAAACCAACAAAAATGGATTCACAATTTTATTCTGTAACTATGACCCGTATTCTTGAGAAAGGTAAAATTGATAGGTTGAAAATTTTATAGTGTTTAGGAATTTTAAATTTTAGCGGTTTGACCGATTGAGTTTTATAAAAATTATTGAGATACAGATTTTCGTTATAGTTTTAATAGATTGTGTAATGGTTTTAAGTTATTACTTATTCAGATTAAAATGTACCATTACAGTTTTATGTGTATGCGTTTATATTTTAAGCTATAATGTGATTGTTTTAATGTATCAGTATGTCATGTTTCAATTATTGTTTTAATCACGTTTGTTAAATATTTAATCGATGGTATGACGATTTTAGTGAATTAGATGATAGTTTTAAGATGACTTGTTATAATTTTAAGTGACATTTTAATATCAGTAAACCAACAGTAAACAAATTTAAAAGTTTCATGTATACCATTAAACATCAATAAACAAACTTAAAATAAACTACTTGTTCCATTAAGTTATTAAAATATTGTTGATGCAAATGTAAATTAAGTTGTTATACTTAAATTTTATGATGAACTTAAGCAATATGTTGTTAATTGCTTTAATATTGTAGGGACATATTTGAGGATATATCTATGAAACTCGCGATGTTATCATCACTACCTGATTAAAAGTTAAAATCAAAATAATTATTATTAAATCTATCACAATCGTCCTTAAAACAATAAAAAAGTATGAACACAAAACACAAGCTAAAAAAACATTATTTATTCTTAAAGTTATAACAGTGTCTTATAAGACGATAGTTATACCTCTTATAACTATAACAAATCAGAAACATGCAAGACGAGCTAAAAATAATAGTATTATTTCTTAAAATAATAAAGGTATTTTTTAAAATAATGATTATTAAAACTGTAACAAAACATAATAATGGAAAACGAGCTACAAACAGTAAGCAAAAAAAAAAAAAAAACAACACTAGCTAAAAATTAATAAAATTGATGTTTAAAACAGTAACAATGTCTCTTAAAACTATATTAATGACTCTTAAAACTATAGTAAGAAAAAAAAATGCAACGCAAGTTAAAAACAGTAATATAGATGCATAAAATCATAATATATTCTCTTAAAAGCTACAACGATGGCTCTTAAAATTATAATGGACATAAACATGTGCAACACAAGCTAAATACAATAATATTGACGCTTAAAATTATAACAGTGACTTTTAAAAATATATCAAATCAGGATCATGCAGCATAAATTAAAATTTATAAAAATGATTGTTAAAAGGTACGTACAAATTTGATTTACATACGTGAACATATTGTCATGAATGATTTTCATATTTGGCGAGCAAGCCTCTTCATCATTCTGAATTTATGAATTTGAACATTAACAAGCTAAAGACAATAATATTGAAGCTTAAAACTATACAATTGACTCGTAAAAATGTAACAATGCATTTTAAAACTGTAGCAAATCAGAAAATACAACACAAGCTAAAAAACATAAGAATTGTTGTTAAAACTGCAAGGTATGTACATATTTAATGTTCATATATGATATATTTTTTCAGATCTGAACATATTTTCGTGAATTATTTTCAAATCTGGCGAGCTAGCCTCTTCATCGTTCTGAATATGTGAATCTGAACATTATAACAACTGAATCTAAAAGTTTTGAACATCAAATCATGAAAATTGAATAAAAAACATGAAACACACACAAACAAATCCATAAAACACACAAAAAAACTCGAAATAGATCGCAAAAACACACAAAAACAAAGAAGTTTTTACCTGATTCACGTCCATGTAAGCTATTTAGTTGAAATCCGGTGAAAATCCGACGAGAAAACGATAGATCGAAGAAGATAAACTCGTAGCACACAAATAAATACGTTTTACTATGTGTTTTATATTTTTAGATATAGGTAACCGGTTCGTTTTATTTCTAAAAAACTGCATATTCGATTAATTTAACCGGTTTTTATCATTAATATCGGATTTTTCTATGTAATAAATAAAATATTCCCTCCTATTATACTTATTTATTATTATTATATATTGGGAAAATGTGTTATGTTCAACAATATAAAGTAACTATTCTTACTTGTAAAATTGTTAACTTAAAAATTGAATAGAAGTCTGTTGTTGTGAACCTAAATGCATGACATCATACATACAGGTACATTCTCCTCCATGATGTCGGATGTCACTTTGAGTTTTGACTGTATTAGTATCTAAGAGAATGGCTAGAAATGAGAGTTGCTTAGCTTAGCTTAACATGTCTTTTGGCTAAGCCAAAATCACCAAACATGCACTCTAGGTATTGCATGGCTTTTAAAACATCTAACTTTAAAGTTATAGAAAATGCATTGTATTTTACTACTATAATTTATCATTGATTTTGTCATGAGTTATTTTGTGGTGGATTAAATCATTTAAATCGATCAATTTAATTCGATGAACATTGATTTGGTCTAAAATACACTTCAGATATCCCATTTCAATTCCATTCCAAACACAATTTCACCAAAATCCGTATAAATGTCCATTCAATTTTTACAACAATCTGCCCCTTACTGATTTGTTTAATATCCAACTAATTTGGCACTTGGATTTAGAATTTTAGAAAATGCCAATGCCATAATAATTGTACACCACATATGTGATGTTGATGGAATGATAGTTGTAATAAAGGGAACCCAATTACTATTATTTCGAGTTTCAATAAATAATAAATAATGAAATCTATAAATGGTGAGAGGAAGAAGGCCATTGGGGAGGATGGATTTGGAGTTTGAGAGTTGTGTTTTGGTAGGGACGATAATATGGACATTGGACCATTGAGAGTCCAACGTTCGAATTAAGTAATAAGTAATTTGTTTTTATTGTTGTTGGTCATCAACCTTTTCGTATTGTGCGTCCCTTTGTGACTTGTGATTCCATTCACCCGTGACCATAATTATTAATTAACTACTTCATCAATGTGTCATTTCTCACTGGACTCTGCCCCATACATCTACATTTTCTTTTAAATGACACAACAAATTAATTTTTAAATAATTTAATTCAAATTATGAGTCAAACAGTTCGTATCACCACTATAAAACATTTCCAGTCAAGTAATTGCTACAAAGAGAATGGTGGCGGGTTAGTATAAGCATAATACGTGTAAAAGTGTTAAGATTTGAAAATATTTAATCACTTGCCGGATTAACAAAAAGTACAGCATCAGTAGAAATATTCGCCACATTAATAAAAAGTATAGCATCAGTAGAAATGTTTTTATAAGAAATTAAGTATCTTGCCACTTTAATGCTGATCTATACCAACATCAATCAAGATTGTATAACAATGCTACCAATTTCTACTTGAACTTGATATAAAAAAGCAAAAATATCATATACTGATAATGGGGAGGATCAATAATTCACAAATTCCCTAAACACTAGTATCATAGTGGAGTATGCCCTACATACTTGTACCACAATGAATACTTTTATCGTGAAACATGATTTAAATAACCATGATGATAGCACATAGAGAAGAAAATGCATATGCTAATTATTAGTCTGGACAAAAAGAGAAGGAAAGCAAGAAAAACCCTCACTCTTTTTTCAATTTCCACTGCTAAAAAGAGACGTTGTTTATGCCCAAATCTTGCAATGTTGCCTGCCAGATTCTTAAAGAACCCGTTGTAGCAATCATGTTCTTTATTAAAGCTTACTTAAGATGCTCATTATTATTCTAAACATACAACAAGGATCATGAAGAAGATATTAGGATATTTTACCACTTTATGTGTTTTCTTTGCTTTTGACACTTCCTCTGGCCCATTGGGCCAACTCGCTGCCAGTCCAACTTGAGTTATTGGGCCAAGCAGATTTAAAAGCGGCCCATGAAGATGGTTTGAATGAATTGATGGATTATCAATCAATCGCCTTATCCACTTATTGATTCCAATGGACACAGAGCAAAATCAGTGCAGAAACAACATAGCTTAAAAATGGCGTTTTCATCTTCATCTTCGTTTCTTCCATTTCCAAGTTTCTCAACCAATAAGAGAAATATTGCAAATCGATCTGTTGTTATTCGCTCGTGTCTTTTCCACGATTCCCATATTCTATTGCAAGCTGCCAAGCACACTGTACTATCTCTTTCTTTACAATTCTTTTCTTTCTTTCTTTCTGATACTATCAACTATCAAGTAATATCTATTTCACAATCAAGAATATTCAATTGCTCATATTCAAGAATGTTCACTTATTATCGGTTGCACGTGTAAGAAAAAGGAGTGATCCAAGATTGTATTTTTATACTTAAATTCACACTGGTGATTTCAACCTCTTTTACAATCAATGATGAAATTACTCCAACTATGTATTTGGATCATTGGATGATCAAGGGCTTCTTTATCTTCCCTCCAATTATTATAAGTTCAAGTTTTAGGATTTTTCTTGATGAAATTTAATTGTCCTTTTTTTTTTTTTTTTTTTTTTTTGGCTTTTTTCTTTTATGAAATCATCTTTATTAGGTTGTGGAATTGTAGTCTAGTTCACCCGCATAGAGTCACTTGTTAGAATTTGAAATGTAGGTAGCTAGTGTACAATATCAGTACCTATTCATGTTGATACATTAAGATTTGTGTTGATGTTAGGCCCTTTTATTTTGGATTGCTATTGAAGTTGAGTTTTTGAATAAAAGGTTGATTCCTACGTGGAGAATGGAATGATCATAGGATTAGGGTCTGGTAGAGCTTCCACTTTCGCTATCCAATACTTGGGACGTCAACTTCGGTCAGGATCAATCAAAGATGTTATTGGCATTCCTTCGTAAGTTGCAATTTGCTGACTGGCTACTGTGTAGTTGATTGATTTCATCTAGGAGCTGAATAGTTGGAGTCTACTTGTGTAATGTGTTTGGATAAACCGAAATGCTCACACGAATTCTACTGCAAATCATCATTTCCTGATCCCTGACTTAGGGAATCTTGTTTAGATTATATTGCCTAGCTATCCTTACATTTCATGCTTTAGAATTCTATGCCTTGCGTGTAGATCTGTTGGGGCTGCTAGTGAAGCAGCCAAGGCAGGAGTCCCTCTGGATCAATACAGAGACAATTCTAATGTAAGCCAGTTAGTTTTATTCGAAGTTGGATACAATATTTATTCGTTTTAACCTATCTCTAAGCATACCGATATCTTCCTATATGTGCATTCACATTGCTGTAAAATTAGGTACTCTAAAGTGCATTGATATGTTTTAGCTGCAAAATATCTTTTGACTTACAGTTTCCAATGTGTAGATCATTGACTTGGCATTCAGTGATGCTGATGTTATGGAAGAGGGAACACTTGCTGCAATAATTGGACGGCAAACGATACAGGGTGGTGAGTCACTGATACAAGAAATGGTTAGTAAGTTATTATCCTTTTCTTGTGCTGTAAGTTGATTTAGGGGAAACAAAGACACACAAAAAAACTAATGAATGTTTCTCGCAGCATGCATATGTTCAATAAGTAAGCCTTGCATATTTTCTTAATCATTCTGAGAATACACGGCTTAGAATTCATATGTGATCAATTTTCTCATTGGCTTATGCATGTATCTTTCCGCATCAGGAATTAATACTTGTTCAGATATACTGGTTAATATGCTTTACAGACCACATTAAGAGCAGCTAGGAACCGTGTCCTCATTGTTACTGGAAAGCAATTTCGAGGTACAGTAGAAGGATCGATACCTGCTCTGATTAACCCAGTTAAGCTTCCAAAGACTAGTTCCTTCCAATTTCCTGCATTCATTCTTTACCCAAGGTAACATTTATGACTATGGACGTGCAGATAAACTGGTTAGAAACTGCTGAAGAAATTGATGATCTCTTCCTGGGTGATGCGGAGGTGCATGATTAATCACTTTAACTTTCATGGTCATTGTTTGTTGTAAAGCAGATTTTGGTTTAATCTACATTTGGTCAGAACAGTATAATGACCTATCCATACTATGATTTCTGGGACTGTTAGAGAAATGTCGCTATGACATGATTCTCCTATTACAATATTTTCTACTTTTGTCTCTAGGTTTGGAGGAGACCATCTGCCGGGTATGCAGGTCCATTAGGAGGCGATTTTCCACTAGTTACTAAAGAAGGGCATAATGTTCTTGATATAATCTTTACATCTCCAATTACCAGCCTTGGTATCAATCTGCATCCGAATACACATATAAGCATTTTTCTCAAATTTTCTCTTAATACTTCCCTGGGTGCCACTCTATGTTTTTGCAGCTGAAGTGGCGGATTGTCTAGATCAACTGGATGGTGTCGTCGAGCATGGCATAATATCCAGACAACGGTCAGTTTATTTCACCTCGGAAGTTCAAATGCTTTTCTGAGTGTTGTCAAGAGATCTTTAAAAGAACTTAATAAGTCCTAGCCCAAGCTAGAATCACTTTCATAGTGTGTGCCTGCAAATGATATTATTGGTGATTTTTCACTTGGTTTTGTTAAAAGTTCATTAATGTTAAAAGGCGAATGTAAAATTTTCATATATTATCTCTTATTTGACTGAATATCTGCAGGTGCACAGCCGTAATCGCCACAGAAGATGGTCTGCGTGTGGTTGATAACAAGTTTATAGTTGAAGGAAGCAGAGTTTGATTTCATCTCACTAGAGCTCATGTACACAAGTTAATAATCAATCACCAGTAGCATGCCTGATTATGATCATGCTGCAGGTAAAACCTGTTTGGTCTGAACGAGCTCTTTTCGGGCCAAGCTGGCCGCTCCCCCCATTTTTAGTTGCCTCTAAATTCCACAAAATCTCTTCTGGTGTGGACATTCTGTGTAAATGAAATGCAACACTCATAATTTTGATACCCTACGATAGATAGTTCTGTATGACTTTAATATCACTATAAGACACACCTTAATTGAGTATACCGGCATCACTATTCAATTGCAAATTACAGGTAGGTGGCTAAAACTCTATGTGAATTAGAATGGGAATGGATCAAGATAGTTGGCTAATAATTCACAAGGTTTGTACTCGTCAACATGTGCAGTACAAATCCACAAGGTTTGTTAGGGATATATTACGGTAATAAACTAATAATTCTCATTTTCGAGATGCTCAAATTTGAGAAGACATGAACAGCTAATAACATTTCACATTAACATTTATGCACTCCATTTATCCGAATTCAAATTAAAATTTTCATTTTGATCGGTTCCAAATTTAACTTATCATTCTTTAATTGAAAATTTTATATTCCACTTTATCTATACTATTTTATGCTTATTTATTATATTTTATACTTTATTCATTTTATATAAAATTTCAAATTAGGACTAATAAAAAGTTGAATACCGAATGAAATATTATCTTGCAGATTCACCGCTGTATGAATGGTCAATTAGGAATGGCTTTGTTGTTGTAAATTCTTGTACGGTTGAATTCTGGATGGAATAGTACTCCCTCCTTTTATATAAAAGAACTCGTACAAATTTATAAGTACATAGTTATTAAGGTAAAGTTAGTGAAGTGGAGAACTAGGTTTTTGTTTGTTTGAGAAATTGTGAATCTTTTGAAGAGTAAATTTGTAAAGATTTTACTAATTCTGATCTTTATTTTTCATTTTGTAGGCAAATTGTTTTATTAAATATGGAAAAGAAATTAGCAAATTGTTTTATTGATATGGAAAAGAAATTAGCAAATTGTTTTATTAAACATGTAAGTCTCCAACGAGCATTGGTCATGTCTCTCTACTTTTCCCTCAATGAATGTGAAGAAAATACAATTTTTGTATAGCTTGACAGCACAACGCATTCCGAGGAAAACGGAGTTTCCCGGAGATTTGATCGTTGGATCGTCATGAAATTTTGATAGTAGCAGTAACTCATGGAACTACAATGTGGACGGTGGAGATTAGAATCAAATCAGGTTTAATAGGTCAAATTGTGTTCTCAGCTAAGCAACATATTGCTGAAAATTATGATCCGATCTCATTTAATATCTTCGCCAGGTTATCGTTCATATTTTCCCTCACCCTAATCAATGTGATTGTCCTTGTCTATATCGTTTTTGTAGCTTTTCTCCCCTTTATCTTCTGCTGCATAACTCCCATATACAGAACCTCACGTTCGATATTCACGTACATATAGAACCTCACGTTCCTATACATCTTTCAAGTTCTCCTCTGATCGAACAGTCCACTACTGTCGATCTCCTCCAGTGTTCAAATAATTTTCTTTAATATGTCGAACTTCTCCTCTGATTGAACAACTCACTGTTGTCGATCCCCTCCCATGGTCGAACAATTTTCTTCAATCAGTCGAACTTTCTTCTATTCTCCTGCAATTGCTGTAATCGTCGTTCTCATGTCTAGTGATCGCCCCAGCCTGTTCGATCTTCATTGACTTGCTCGCGATCGTTGATCGCCCTCTTGGACTGACAATCCTTCGGCCAGGTCTTCTGCTTTTGATTAAACAATGGACTTCTCTACTTCTTATGCAGTTGAGCTGTTTAAGTTATTCTCCTCCAGTCTACTGCTGCATTTTCTCCATGCGTCATCGATTTCCCCGAGCAACTGTCTCCGCTCCGTTCTGAGATCAAATTAAGCTCCCGAAGTCGCACGTCCTGATAAAAAGGGTTATCCTCGTACCCAGATCAACATGACGCGCCACCAGGTCATCCCACACAACTTTCTAGTCCAAAGCTCCTTTTATGGTTAGAGTTCGAGAGTTTTTTGTTCCATCTCCATTCGTTCGAGCTAGCTGTCTGAAGCTCTTGCTCCGATATATCTTGAACTATTGTGGTCAGATGTTGACCCTCTATGTCTACTCATGACTATCTCTATGTGATCACTTATTGATCCTTCTTTTTCCACCTCTGTGTGGTGTTATATTCTTTCCTATTTTGAATGTCTCTCTATGTCTGCTTTGAGTGAACTTCTTCCACCCGACTCTTGCAGACTCAAGCACCTCACTGGAGTAGGGTATAATATTTGGGTCCTTGTTGCCCATAAACAATTGCCCATGGTATCCTCCATCGTTCGGTCATACCTTTTGCCTCGCCTGCTCTCGTACAACATCAATGTAAAACGTCATTGATGAAATTTGTTGATATCTATGAGTCGATTTTTCACCAAATGACTTCTACAAGTATTATTTGATGCTTTTCAGGACATTCTCAATATTCATCAAACTCCCGTTCGACTAAGTGGGAGTGTTAGAAGTATAAGTAGATTATGACCCCATAATGTTAGTATTTAGAAGTATTATTGAATTAGAATTTCATATTATATCTAGCTATACATACTTTTATATATA
>JAYMSP010002217.1:0-25526 GCA_036897095.1 Plantago elongata
TAAATTTTAATTTATAGTTATATTAATGCAAATATTGAAAATTTAGAGCGAAAATAAACATTTTTATTGAAAATACGAGTAGAATAGTGTAATTGTACAAAATACGAACGTATACAAACAAAGGGCCAAACTTAATGTATAAGAAAATATATTTCACTAGTCTAGTTTTGTAGATCATGAAAAAATAAAATCGACGGTATATATTTTATATTTTATTTTAAAATAAGTAAATATATTAAAAATTAATTAAAAAAGGGATTGGAACCAACCCAAAAAACATAATTCGATCGGTTGCGGAGCAACTGACCGAGTTACTTTTTTTAGCAACCGCACCGTATAAGAAAAGCAGCCGTGGCACAATAGTTGGTGCACGGTCGATTCCTACGGCCGCACCACAGTTGCTCGTCTAAGTTATATCCAAACCCTATCAAACATGAGGGAACTCATAGAGGTTCCTATAGTCTACTAGACCTAGACTACATGCCCGATTTTATTCAAATGTAAAATTCAAAACCAGTAAGCCACATAATATTTGTATTCAAACGGATAGATAATAATTTAACTCTATTCAATTCGTTGTGGCTCTAATAATTGTACTACCTTTGTCTCTCCGACAGCTTCCAATGACCAATCCCCCTAACGACACCCTACAATAGTGACACTATGACTAGACAGCAACTACGACGCTCATAATAAATTACATAAATAGGTAAATTACGTTGTTAAACATGGCTTAATACTAAATGGCAATGACAATGAAGCCACTTTCAATTTTCGAAATCCATAACTAACTCTTCTATGTTATAAATGTACTGTCACATGATACTGGTTTCTTCCCCTACTACATCTTCCATGTCATAATGTAATTTACTCGATTTTAAATATTTTACCATGATCATATAACATGCAACATGTAGTAGAATCAATGATACTTATTTGCAGTGCTGTTTAGTTGTAAATTTAGTTTCAAATATCAGACAATTTCAAAATTTAGGCCGACAGTTTGAACTCAGTTCCAAAATGACAAAAACTGGGTGGTATACCATCATCACTATGAACCGGTTGGACCAATCCATGTTCTACCAACCAACCTTTATTTTTGAAAATTCATTCATAAAAACTTCGGAACGTACACATAGTTATTGGTAACCGCACCAGCTCGAACATCCAAAATGACAAACTGAGTGGGATACCATCCAAAATGACAAACTGAGTGGGATACCGGATACCATCAGCAGTCTGAACCGATTGGACCAAATAAACCAGTGATTAGTGAACTTTTAAGTCCAGTTTTCCTGAACAGTGCATGTAATACAACACAGCAAAAGATCTGAAACCTCCATAAATTTGCACCCAATTCCATACTACCCGCATTGAAGAATCAACCACCATCTTTATTACCACCACCTCCACAACAGGACAACAAACACAATAACAAGACACTCCCATTACCCTCCACACACACACACACATCAACAATGCAAATGCAAAACACTTAGCTCAAAAATCCCACTTCAAATCTCCCTTCTTACCTTCACTTTCTTGCCAGAAAAATGGCAGGAAACTCACTTAAACACTACCTCTTCCTCCTCCTTGTTACCACCTCAATCCACCTATCAACATGTACCACCACCTCAAACACAAAGAAAACGTACATAGTATACATGGACAAGTCATCAAAGCCAGAAGAGTTCACTAACCACCACGAATGGTACGCATCCATGATCCAATCAGCTACCTCACCTGCAGAACAAGAGGAGGACAGGATCCTCTACAGCTACCAAACCGCATTCCACGGCGTTGCTGCGAAACTAAGCGAACAAGAAGTCGAAAAGGTTCGACAACACGGCGGTGTCATCGCCGTGTTCCCTGAAACTGTATACCAGCTACACACTACAAGAAGTCCTATGTTCCTTGGGCTGGAAAGGGAAGATACTACTAGCTTGTTGGCGAATAGGTTGTCGGATCATGACGTCGTTGTCGGGGTTCTAGATACCGGTATCTGGCCCGAAAGTCCAAGTTTCAATGATACCGGTATGACGGCGGCTCCGGCTCATTGGAAGGGTGTTTGTGAAACAGGGCGGGGGTTTGAGAAGAGGCATTGTAATAAGAAGATTGTTGGTGCTAGATCTTTCTATAGAGGGTATGAGGCCGCCACAGGTATGGTGCCATACTACTTGAAAATTATTATCTAAACAGAGCTATGATATTATATACTTTTGCTATGAATGTTCAGTACATGCATACACTACATAGTATAAAATTGAGTCCAGCACTGGCATGTAAAGGAAAGTGAAGAGTCCTAATCCTAAGGTCTAAGTGTGGGTATAGCAAAATTAAGGTTTTTGTGATGAAATGGGAGAAAATTCTCATGGAAAAATCAGAGTTACTAAAACATTAGGGGCTTTAATTACAAAATTTCAATATATTGGGAGTCAAATTGCATAAATGGTAAATTAAGGGGGATTTCACTTAATGCTTTGATATACTGAATGTGCCTTTTCTCGAAGGAGAGGTTTTTTTTTTTTTTTTACCTTAGGCAAGTTGCTCAGTGATTTGGAATGTAAGATGTTCTTGATCTATAACAGGTAAAATAAATGAGCAACAAGAGTATAAATCACCTCGGGATCAAGATGGCCACGGAACTCATACCGCAGCAACCGTGGCTGGTTCTCCAGTTCAAGGTGCAAATCTTTTGGGTTATGCACTCGGTACTGCACGGGGAATGTCCCCTGGAGCACGTCTTGCAGCTTATAAAGTCTGCTGGACCGGAGGATGCTTTAGCTCAGATATCCTGTCAGCAGTTGATCAAGCAGTGGCCGATGGAGTGAACGTACTCTCAATCTCATTAGGCGGTGGAGTTGCGTCTTACTACCGTGATAGTTTGTCCATTGCAGCGTTCGGAGCAATGGAGAAGGGAGTGTTCATATCCTGTTCCGCCGGAAATGGTGGCCCTGATCCGATTAGTCTCACAAATGTATCCCCGTGGGTCACTACTGTAGGAGCTAGCACAATGGACCGGGATTTCCCAGCTACGGTGAAGCTTGGAACAGGCAGATCTCTTGTTGGAGCTTCTTTATACAAAGGCCAGAGGAATCTTGATGTGAACAGGCAGTACCTTTTAGCTTACCACGGAAGCAACTCAAGTAGTCCTACCCCAAGCTCGATGTGCTTGGAAGGAGCTCTCGATAAACGCGCTGTTGCTGGAAAGATTGTCATATGTGATCGAGGGATCAGCCCTCGGGTTCAAAAGGGGCAGGTGGTGAAAGATGCAGGAGGTGTAGGCATGATCCTGGCAAACACTGATGCTAACGGCGAGGAGCTCGTTGCAGATTGCCATCTACTCCCAGCACTTGCAGTTGGAGAAACAACAGGGAAGCTGATCAAGCACTATGCAGCAACAAGCAGAAGTGCATCTGCAACATTGGCCTTTCTTGGTACAAAGTTAGGAGTCAGGCCATCTCCAGTGGTGGCAGCTTTTTCATCCCGAGGACCGAATATCCTGTCCCTCGAGATCCTGAAGCCTGATATGATTGCACCAGGAGTCAACATTCTTGCCGCATGGACAGGAGAGCTAGGCCCTTCCAGCTTGCCGACAGACCAACGAAGAACTAAGTTCAACATATTATCTGGAACTTCCATGTCATGTCCACACGTTAGTGGTGTTGCAGCACTAATCAAGTCCCGACATCCCGACTGGAGCCCAGCAGCTATTAAATCTGCACTGATGACGACTGCTTATATTCACAACAATCTACGTGGTCCTCTGACAGATGCCTCAACAGCCGGATCATCCACACCGTACGATCATGGTGCAGGACACATAAATCCCTTGAGAGCTCTTAACCCTGGTTTAATATACGACATTGGGGGACAAGATTACTTTGAGTTTCTTTGTACTCAAGGCCTGACATCAGCTGAGCTTGTTGTGTTTGCAAAATTCGCAAACAGGACTTGCCGACACTCACTTGCCAGTGCAGGGGATTTGAACTATCCAGCACTCTCAGCAGTCTTCCCAGATACAAAAAATGCGACAGTTTTAACCCTCCATAGAACAGTCACCAACGTTGGTCCTGCCGTCTCAAGTTACCATGTGGCAGTATCTCCATTCAAAGGCGTGTTTGTCAAGGTGGAACCTGCAACATTGCGTTTCACCAGCAAGCATCAGAAGATAACTTATAAGGTTACATTCACGTCGAACTCTAGGCAAACAGAACCAGAATACGGTGCGCTAATATGGAAAGATGGGGTACATAGAGTAAGAAGCCCGGTCGTAATTGCATGGATGGCACCATTATAGTCATGTTGATGAAACATGCATTTTGGTGGAGCTATAATAAGGAGATTTTTTTGGCTAAGATTCTTCACTGGTTTTTATTCCAAAATGTTTTTCTTGCCTTACAACAACATTAGAGACTGCAATTACTGGATTTGTGAAATTCACAAGTAGCCAAGTAGGGAAATGTTCATCCAGAATATGTTCCTAAATTTCATCAAAGCAGAAAATTGCATTCAAACATGGTTCATATAGTAACATCTTATTTTCTCTGTATCTAAGCACTAAATATGCTTGCTAGGAGAATCAAATTCAGGATTCAAAGATTTCCCAAACTATATGCTCGAAAACATGGCAATATCAACATAAGAAGGCTAATAATGGTAAGAGGTTTTTAGTTATGTATGATTCTATATGTGGCAGTTCATAATCTTTCACAGAATCACTTATAAGTAAACCTGTGTACGCACTTCGACAACTACGAGCTATGGCGACACACCTCACGCTACGACTGTGTTCTTCCACAAAACTTAAATGGGTTCCCAACACAGACGATTCCATCCACATTGCACATTTGCATCAAACTTGTGGTGGAGAACACTGTCACACAGAAAAATGCAGGACATCTCTTAATTAGGACTTATTTTTTCTAATTTCCACGGGTATCCGCTTAGTGCGACTAAATTAACTGAAGGATCAAGTTCCCCCAATTAGAAAGGGTATGTAGTATAACTATACTGCTAATAACATCACAAGGTGATCGCAGGTGAAATGACAGAAACTGAATCTGTAAAACAACAAACCAATGTAAAACAATCGCAATCAACAAATCGGATCAGAAAATGAAATGTAGCAAAAATGAAAAAATTGACAGTAATCTAATCTCTAACTAGCAAATAAGCTAACGATGATGAGTATCAATTTGATGAAATCGGAGAAGATAGAAGCAATTGAATTAACCTGTTTCAGCTCAGTGATACTCTCTCCGTTGAAATTTCCACTGTTACAAACTCATTTTCCTTCTTCTTTTCCATGAATTCATAATTGTCAGATTTTATATGTAATCCAGATCCAATTCTTGCTTTCGGCCCATATTTTGGCCCACTATTATACTGAATAACTCGGTTGAATTTTATTTAGGCCCAATGACCGGTAAACATTGAATATATTAATCGCCCAGCTAATTTATTAACTATTTAAATAATTTACCAATTATTTCGACTCATTTATACAACTATTAATCTTAAAGTGGAAATAATATAACCCGGTGAGAGTATAAGCATCGACCTCCTCTTCCGTTCCTTCGACTTTTAACTTGCACATAGGATACTTGCATATTACTATCACTAGAACTTAGCTGAATCAAATGTTCAAAGCAAGACTCAACATATTTCACACGATTCCGGTTTAAAAAACCCGGTTGGTTTGTGTTCGGATTAATTATTACTTGCGGGATTAAGTGATAGGGGCGACCCCTATCACATAAGATTACAAAAATAGATTTCATTTTCAAGTTGTTAAAGTTGCATAATCTCATTTGTGGACTTCAAACAAAACACCCGTGCATGCTTTCGCCATTTGACCTCATTATTCCGTTAAGCCTGTCCAATTAACCATTGTGGTCCAAGTCCAATAAGCCCCCCACCTTACACCTCATCCCATTTTGTAAACATGAAAAAGTCCAAATTTTATATTCCCTACACATATTAAATATACAATTTTAAATATATATTGTCAAAAAGTTGATACTATATTTATCTTCCATTTGCCATAAATTAACATTGTTGTGCTATAATATTACTCTTGGTGAAGATTATAAAAACTTAGTTGTGATAGAATATTACTAACAGAATTGTCGACAAACTAAGTGTGAATTTGAAGAAATAAGCTATCGACATTTAGATTGAATTGGATGAATATAAAATGACGAAGTTGAGTAAGAAATGGGAGAACTGAAACAATTAATGTTGAAGGATCGTTTGTCATACCGCTGGAGTGGTCATCTCTCCATTCAAATTAAATATTTTGTGAAAAAAAAGTTCAATTTCAATTGAAAAAATTTCATTTCTATCCCAATTAATTTTTAAATTATCATCTATTATGAATAAAATATGATATATAATCGACTCTAATTACTGTATCAATGGTCATATATTGATCACTTCAAACGGTAACACTAATCCAATCATATTGGACCCATGACTATAATAATTACTTCCAATTGTTGTGGTTGCTAGTGCTACAAACTTGACTACTGAGTACAAAGGCATGTGGTAAACCTTTCCAGTCATTCACTTTTGTATAATTACATGACTTTCTTGTTAAAGACCTTCTAATGGGATTATGGTTTCCATTTTCCAATGAAAAAGATGAGACAATGTAAAAAAGCTTCATTCATTGAAAGTTTTATGGCATCTAAGAGACTCAGTCAATCCCACTTTTTTCTCCTTTTCTTTTTGTCATTCCATCTCTTTTTCCCAGCTTCTTTGTGAAGATAAACTCCAACTTTATTCTCCCTAGTACAACTAGTAGCACCATATTTCTAATTGCCTCCTTCAAATTACTATAATTTCGCACATTATTGAATCTTGTTAGACAACCTACTATGATAATGGCGCGACGACGCGTCGTCGTCGTTTTTGCTGCAGTGGTGACGCGTCGTCGTCACGTCATGAAATTTTTTTATTTTTTTTATTTACATATTATTCATATTATAAGAGTGATTAGATGTTGAAATTAATGAAATTGTATTTAATATATTATAATAGTGTTTAGAAGTTGAAATTAATAAAATTGAATTATTAGAGGTTGTTTTACAATTTTAAGTTTAATTGAGAGAGAAAATGATTTCTAGATGAAATGATCAAAAAATAATCGAGAGTGGTCTTTATTAGTAAATTTCGAAGAAACGAATCCATTGGTAATTTTTATATATTTTCTTCATTTATATTTTTCGAGTTATTCGTGTTTGAAATTGAACAAAATATAAAAGAGTAAAAAAATAAAGAGGAGGGACAACAACGCGTGGCAGCAGCTCATTGGATGCTGCCCGCGTCGCTGCCCGTGCCATAGCATGGTGCGGCGTCCAGCCTCCGTTGGGGGCGTCATGACGCGGCGTGCCCACGATGCCGTGCCACGGAGTCCTGAATTTTGTTTGAGAAAATGGATAGATTAGAGGTCATAGCAAATTTACCTCGAACATCTTTGATAAAGACTTAACTGCATTCGAATTGATATGTCAAGGCTCTTAGGACACTCACGCTTCCGACATTACCGACTAAAACTTGGCTAAATCTCTATTTCTTACACAAATGGCCGAAAGATCTGAAGCAACAACCTATAGAGCTGAAAATAACAGCTTTAAATACTGATTAAATGTCTTACTCAAAAAAGATAGGAAAATAAATAGCAGATAGATGGAGATATGGTATCTGTAGTTGCCCAGCCACTTGTAAAAATGTTATTTCTAGTCATGCATAAATGACCTAACCGGTGACATAACAGCCATGTGTGATTCAATTCAAAATTTGAGGTGTGTGGTTAGTATTAATTAATTAATTAACATTAGGTCTACATCTAAACATGGGATCAACATTATTTTATTATCGTGGAATTATAGGGATTTGGGAACCTGGCGAAATTAAGCAACCTAATCCCTACCTATTCCACTTTTCTAAACACAATCCGTGGACATTAGATAATCTCTTTAGTCTTTTTCTAATCCATCAGTCAATACTGAAATAATATTTTAGTTCGAAATTGTCAAAACGTTTGTAGTCAAGTGGCAAGCTGAGATACCCCGTAACTATGAGGTCACGGGATCAATTTCTCAAAATGGGTGATTATATTCTCAGAATATAGATTGGTGGTGATTTGCATCTAGAATCGATTGATAAATTCGTCTTGTTCAACAATTATAATTATAATACTATATTTCATGTTAATTAATAGGAAAAAATTATTTTCCCACTTGAAAGTCACCTATCATGTAAAATGACTAAAAAATATCATAATGTTTTTGTATGTCAATATATCATATGAAAAGTAGTTTATGAGTAAACTTTTGATAATTACATTTACGATTCTGCATGTTAAATTAATATACTATAGGTTCTAAGGATAGTGAGCATGCAAATATCGTCATTTTCTAAGTAAGATTCCTTTATTTTTAACTTAAAATAGATCCAGTTCATTTTTATTTCTTTCCGTTTATTTCAGCTCGACGTAGTTATAATTTATATCTTACTTCAGTTCAGTTCAGCTCAGTCAAATTTAATTCAGTTTAGTAAATTTCAGTTGAAAATGGTATGTATATATTTACGAAAATCATATGATAGATGATTATTAGTTGTTAAAGACATCTTGCAACAAAATTAGTCTATTGATTTGTTTGGTAAATTAGTATTCATAAATTTTAATATTTAAAATAAACATATCAAACTTATATGAATCGAAACGGGCTAAATAGTTGATGAGATAATAAAAAAGAAAAAGGGCTAAGTAGTTGATGAGATAATAAAAAAGAAAAAGATTTGGTGTACATTTTATGTAAATGTTTAACTAATAGGAGTTATTGGTTTAAAATTGATTTGATAAATTTTATTAGAGTTTTATTAAATAAAAATAAACTATGTAACTTATTATTACGAATTATATTAATTTAAAAAATAAACTAATTGTTTGTTTGACACCTTATAAAAGATTATAAAACAATCTATTTAAATGTGTATTTTTCAATTCAAATCGATTCCAAATCAGGTCTTAAATAAATTATGACCTACATAATTATTAATTTAATAATGAATTTATCGACTAATTTTGCTAAACGGATCTAACATGACGATTTACCCGGAGAGAAAGAGTAAAGGTAAAATAAACGGAGAGGGTGTTTGACTAAAGAGAGATCCAATCGAAATCCAGAGATTGACAATTTCACATTGAGAAGTTAACAGTTTCTTCTAAGCAAAAGGCAAAACGAAAGCTTCACACTGAAGCTGCTGAGCTGTAGTAGAATCAGTGACATCTCTGATCATCTCCAATCCATCACAAAATTCACCTGTCTCTGATTTCCCATTCCCTTCCAAAAAACCCCAAATCCACAATCAATCATCACCATTTCCACAAACAAACAACACAAAAAGACTCAATTTTTATTCCAATTTAAATAACCAAAATGCCCTCCCGGCACCTCCTATCTCCGCCGCCAGCTCCGCCGTACGCCACCTCAGTACCACCACTCGCCGGCGGGATATCCGCCGCCTTCTCCTGCCTTCTGATTTTCGCTTTCTGCTTCAGACGGATGAAGAGGACTGTTCCAGCAGCTTCCGAGACCGATTCCAAGAAACCGCCGCTCAGCCTATCGTATGCTGTTCTCCGCCGTGCGACGTGCAATTTCTCCCCGACGGTACGGCTGGGACAGGGAGGGTTCGGATCGGTGTACAGGGCGGAGCTGAAGCCGAAAGATTCGGTTTTTACTTCGACTAGAGTGGCTGTGAAAGTGATGGATTCGGGGTCTTTGCAGGGTGAGCGAGAGTTTCAGAATGAGTTGCTTTTTTCGTCCAAGATTGAGTGTAAGTATGTTGTTTCTGTTATGGGTTTTTCGTCTGATCCGAGGAAGAGGAGGATGGTTTTGGTTTATGAGCTTATGGAGAATGGTAGCTTGCAAGATTGTCTTTTTCATAAGAAGAGTGTGGAGTTGAGGAGTTGGGATAGGAGGTTTTTGGTTGCTTTGCATATTGCTAGAGGGTTGGAGTATTTGCATCATTCTTGTGATCCGCCTATTATTCATGGGGATATTAAGCCTAGTAATATTTTGCTTGATAGCTGTTTTGATGCCAAGATTGGTGATTTTGGTTTAGCTAGGTTCAAGGCTGATGATAGTAACGGTAATCATAATGGTAATGGAGATTTGGAGGTGAAGAAGAAGGAGGAGTCGGAGAGTGTGGTTGAGGAGACGGAGAGTGTGATTACGGTTACGGCGAGTGTGCTTGATGAAGTGCAGAGTGTGACTCAGTTGGGGGGTGTTGAGATGTCTCCGGAGAGTGTGATCGTGACGATCGAGGGGGAGGCGGGTCCAGTGTTGTCGCCGCAGACGGCAAGTCCGTGTGATGGTGGGGTGGCGAGTGTGTCGGAGGCGAATTTTGATAGGTATAGTGTGGAGAGTTTCGGGGAGAGGAGTGGGTGGAAAAAGAAGAAGAAGAAGAAGAGTGTGACAGGGAAAGATTGGTGGTGGAAGCAGGATAATGTTGGGGAGGGGGAGTCGGGGATTGTGAAGGATTATGTGATGGAGTGGATTGGGACGGAGATCAAGAAGGAGAGGCCGAAGAGTGATTGGATGGCAGCTTCATCGAGTAGTACTCAAGTGGAGAAGAAAAAGAAGAAGAAGAGGAGGCAGTTAGATTGGTGGGTTTCGTTGGAGGATGACAAGAAAGGGAAGAAAGAGAAGAGGAGACCGGCGAGGGAGTGGTGGAAGGAGGAGTATTGTGAGGAGCTAGAGAAGAAGAAGAAAAAGAATAAGAAGAAGGGATCGATGAGCGATTCTGGTTTTAGCGAAAGTAGGTGGCAGGGAGAAGATGAGATGTATGTGGACAGAAAGAATCGAAGGAGTAGGAGCCGGAGTAGGGGGAGTAGAGGTAGCATGGATAAGTGGTTGGATTTTAGCGGCGAGCTTTGGAGAGCGCGTAAGACTAGTCATGATTCCGTTAGTGGAGAAATACTGAGGAGTGGAGCGATGAGTAGCACCCCGAGTATGAGGGGAACTGTATGCTACATTGCACCAGAGTATGGCGGTGGTGGAGATGTGTCTGAGAAGTGTGATGTTTATAGTTACGGAGTTCTGTTATTAGTTCTAATTGCGGGACGAAGGCCACTTCAGGTGACGGGATCACCCATGTCGGAGTTCCAACGAGCAAATCTTTTATCGTGGGCCAGGCGGCTGGCTCGTGCTGGGAAGCTTCTTGATTTAGTTGATAAGAATATTGAGTCTTTGAATAAAGAGCAAGCCTTGCTAAGCATAACGGTGGCTTTGCTCTGCCTGCAGAAATCGCCTCTTTCACGCCCTTCCATGAAAGAAGTAGTAGGAATGCTTTCGGGAGAGTTAGCTTCTCCGCCTCTGCCAGTTGAGTTTTCACCTTCACCTCCTTCTCGAGTCCCTTATAAACACAAGAAGGCTAGGTGAGCTTAATTGGAGAATGGTTACTTTATATTTTTCAGATCAAGTTTGTTGTCCATGTGAATGATTTATGTAAATAACAAGTGAATTTCGAGTAACAATGCTTCGCTGCAATGGAGTTTACATATATTCTTACATATATAGTGCATCATATGATTCGTATGTCTCTGAGACTTGGTTGTTAATCAAATTCTATCACCCACTGCAAGTTCTAAAAATGCTGATAAATGTTTGCAATTCATATGGAATCTGTATTTACAGTTCTTGATGGTTCAATTTAAACCTGGATATGATCAGAGTCAGGTTATGTATTGGAACCTCTATGTCTGTCCGGGCGGAGAGATCATTCAAGGTCTAACGGACCCGGTTTATAGAAAGAATTTTGGTTAATGATGGCCTTGTGATGAAAGAGTCACATGTTAACTGTGAGAATGAAGCTGCTTGCAGCATATGACATCTTTTTCCAGAGGTCTTGAAATTCTCAGGCGTGATGGCTCCTCTTCAGTTCGAAATTTTTGAGCATTGCAGTATAAGCCATCTTGGTTACTTGTCCCCGTTCAGAAAGGTCCCGGGACAATGATTACATTAGGGTCCTGCTAGGGTATAGATCTGGGTAAGACATCCACTGAAAGCACTAAATTCTCCAGATGCAGCTGTAACTGTAAATTCGTACAGTGGTATCTTCTGATACTACATAGCCATTACTCATTAGCTTACCATTCTAGGTTTGTACGAAGTTGCATTTATGAGGTTTGGTTGGTGGTTACAGTTACACAGAGGGGTGGTGGTCCATTCCAACCAAATGATTAATGATCATTTACATAGTTACCAGTACTCTCATTTAACTCATCAACGGCCAATACACCTTTTATTCAACTTGTATTGTGCCCATAAATGGGAAAAATCTGACCCTGAGGATGCGTCTTGGGTGCGCTCCTCACTCTAGCTAAGGACCGACAATGTATTGTCGAAGGAATACCATAATCGTTTCCTAAGTGAGGTAAGTTCATCCGATCGACTCATTATCGAAACCAAGACTACCATAAGGTTATCGGAATTAAGGTATGTGCATAGTTCCTATTCCCTCGTCCCAGCAAACTTCATACATTTATCATTTTTAACCGTCTCACTAAACTTTATATATTACTAAAAAAATAAGTTACCCCACCACATACAAATAATAAACATTCTCAACTTTACACAAAAACTATACATTTTGCCACTAAAAATACACTTTTCTGACCTTCTTCATTTTTTATCATCACTTCAATTTTTCATATATAACTGCGTATCAACCATAATGTATGAAGTGTGATGGGATGGAAGGGATAATGGAGATCTACTTTTGAAGGGAACACCATGATTCCGACTTCTATGAACTAAATGCAAATGACTCCTTCCACAACATATAACATGCGACTATATGACTTGGTATCACGAGTCAAATTGAAAGTCCAAAATGTACCAGGATTATGTCATAGTAGAGTCAAACGAGACCATATATGGGGTTTTAATCATGCAACTTCTAAGCTTTTTTCACTCGATTCCTACATGTAGCATTGTCACTTAGGCTTTAGCCCCACCTTATTTGGGAGCCTTAGTTGGTCATTATCTTAAATCACACTAGATCAAAATTACAGTGATTGCATGATTCGCATCAAAACCACACTCTCTAGTTGCTAAAATACGAATTATAACGAAGATGGTCTAGCAAATTTGTCGAATGATATTTTGACAATACCTTCTTTCTTTCTCATATAGGGAAATATCGATCGTGGATGCACCCGTGTACCCCTCACTATTGCAGTTGACCCCTATTACTGTGAGGCAGTGAGGGGGTGTACCTTCTTGCACTCCCTGATCGAACAAACCGTGCAGTAGATTTGAAAGGAGACTTAATATGGCCTTACTGAAGCGGGTTACAGCTAGCCCATCTGCATTGGGCCTGCAAATGTGGACCCGTAGCTCACAAATGAGTTCCACAACGTCCATACAGAAACTCATGGTCCACATGAACATATGCCCATTCACCCAATAAACACATTTATCATTACACATTTACACTTCCTAAAGTGCACCTGCATAAACATGATCTTTAATTATTTTGTAGCTAGCTAATATCTAATCAGCCAAAGATTACAAACTCTAATAGGATTATTTATAAGTAATGTTATATTTACCACTATCTTTCCAGCCAATTAATTTTTAAAGTTCATGAATTTTTTTTAAATAAAAAACTTATTACGTGAACGCGTAGCTTTTCAAACAAGTTAACTGAAAAATAAACTGGTTTAATAAGCTAACCAAATTAGGCTATGTTTACCACTATCTTCTCAACTAGCTTTTCAGTTTCATGAGCTTTTTTTAATAATAAACTCGTTATGCAGCTTTTTAAACAAGCTAGCGGGTTTGAGAAGCTAATCAAGTTAGTTTGCTGAGAAAAAAGCTACCTAACCAGCTACCAGCTAATTATTCAGCTACCAGCTACCTTTTGAGCTAGTTTTGTTAAACATGGCCTTAGTTTGTTAAAAAAAACTACCTAACCAGCTATCAGCTAATTATTCAGCTAACAACTACCTTTTCAACTCGTTTAACTAGATATGATCTAATCCTATTGGATGATGACTAAGAATCCAAAATTTGGGTTAGAGTATCTAATATTCTAAACATATCATATAGTTTACATCAATAAATACATCCTTAGAGATACGGATTGATTTTCTATATTAAGAACAATACTTATATTAGTAACTTTTTACTGGCATAACTACATGTCGAGGAATGTGAGACAGTACTTCCTGGTGAGTTCATTGTACTTTGATTAATTACCTCCACAATAATTAATTTTGGTTTAGCCCCCACTGAATAGCTGTGTTCATGATTTGGATGATCTTATCTTATTCCCCCTTTTCTAGAATTGTTATTAAAAAAGGAAAGAGAATGTGTGCTTTGATTACGCATGGTGAAGGATAGTTTTGGAAAATTAGCTTCTAAGCTAATTTAGGTCATGCTTCTTCATATCAACATATTTGACCTTATCTAAACTAAATTGAATAAAATAAAACTGAAATGAAATAATGAAATAATTAATTATGAACGAAGAGAATAGGAGCCTAACACCATAAGAATATGCAATAAGTAGAAGAATAATGTTTTTTTTTTTAAATGTAATGTAAAATCTTGAAATGACAAATAAAAGAGAAAGTAAGTAGAAGAGAAAGTGAAAAAAGTATGTGTTTGAGAGAGCATACTTCGATCCATCAGTCAAAAAATTAAAAATTTCATTCGTTTCATTTTTACATGTCCCGTAAAATTTTATAGATTGAGTAAAAAAACCTTTATGTACAAAATAAGAATATAATGTTAATTTCACATTGAAATTACACATTTTATCATAATATGTATACAAACTTCCACCTAAAATATTGGTATGTGAAGTATAAAGTTTTATGGACGAAAGTATTGATATTGTTTGAAAGGAAAGATGTTTGAAAGGAAAAGTATTGATATTGTTAGTGTTGAATATTAGGTGTGTCTCCATCAAGCAAACTATGCAAATACCCACGCTACCTTTGTGCTTACTTAATTAATGGGATAACTAAAATATTAACTAAATGTACAATGGGACCAACCATCTTATTAGTTCATTAATCTGAGTATTATTGACTTTAATAATTTTGATGGCCATTGAAACCATTCATTAATCTTGTTGAAGATCTTCAACCCTAACCTACCGTATCTTGCTTTATTTTCTTCATGCTAAACTCCATCAAATAATCTCTTCAAAGATCTTGATCGGCAGCTTCATATATGTTTCCTCTAAAGCCAAGAGATGAGTTGGTTTTTGGAATCTCCAACAACTCTGCTCCATCATCACAAAATATACCTTCTTTTCCAGTCAATAACATTCTTGTGGATGATGATCATAATTTCCAGTTCTCCAACACTAGTACTACTAGCACTACTATAAGTTTCACTAACAAGAGTCCCACCAAAAAAACACGAACCCGACCGGAGTCGAGAGGAAGAGAGCAGGCAGAGATCATGAGTAAGAAGGCTATGCATAGAAATATTGAGAGGCAAAGAAGAGAACAAATGGCTCAACTTTACTCTTCTCTTAGATCACTTCTTCCTCTTCATCACATCAAGGTATATATACTTAGATCTCCTTCTTTTTTTTGGGTTAATTTTTAAGGTCTCTTTTACATATGTACAATTTTTTAATTATGTTTTCATTAACCACAAATGAAATTAAACCCTATGAATTTTTGGAACTTGATTTTTAGGATTGAAATAATATAAGCAAGAGTTAAATTCATTGCGAACCGAGTCAGAATTTGCAGGGCTTGATTTTCTCTTCTTCATATCATTGAGTTGAAATTAACATGGAATTTTGGAACTGTTAAATGAATATAGTGTTCTTGAATCTGAAATTTTGCTAGTCGACGTTTTGAAATAATTACTATAGGTTTTATTTTTTTAAACCGAGATTTGAATCCATGTATTGCTAACATAGTTTTTAAGGTCTTCACTTGCTAATTTTTGTTCTTTTAGGGGAAACACTCATTATCCGATCTCATGCATGAGTCCAAGGATTACATAAACAAGTTGCAGAACAATGTGCAAGAACTGCAAACTCGCAGGGACAAGATCAAGAAACTCGCCTCTAGCACGTCAAGCACGGAAATCAGTAGTTCAAATGGGAGTAAGAACCGGACTAATAATCATGTGGAAGTGAACAAGGAGCAAGATGGGACTGAGATATTGATCAGCACTAGTTCCTCAGAATTCGAGCTCTCACTAGTGCTGAAAGAATTGATGGTTAGTGACCTCGACGTGGTTAGCTCTGTCTCTACCAAAATAAACGGCAGATTTCTTCATAAAATCCATGCCGAGGTAATTAAAATGAAGTAAAATCTTAATGAGTTTTAAAGTTTTTGTGGTATTAATCACTAATCAGGCATCTAATGTTGTTGCTTTGTGTGTTGTGTTCAGCTGGCTAGTGATTTGAAACCTGTTGATCATTCCAAGTTGCAGGAGAGATTGACGAATGTAATCAACTAAACCCGTATAGCATCACCATGGTGCAATGCCGCCATGATCTCCGGTTACAAAATCTAGTTGGTTAATATACAGGATATATCATATATATGTTGGACGTTGTGGTGTAATTCATCCACAACACTTACAAAGGTTACACGATTAAACTTAGTTTATGTAATGTGGATGAATTCCATCTTTTAAGTAGATCTGGTTTGGGTATTAATTTTCGTGATCCATGAATAACAGTAGAGTACTCTCACTATCTCAGCAAGGACATGTTTAACTGGTTAAGTAGTTTGATCCTTTATGTGCATGCTCACATGCAGTGTTATGCATGGTTTGGATCCTTCTAATTTTAGGTCTTTATGTATATAAATGTGGAAAGAAAACTCTAAGTTCCAATTCTTCTAAAAGACTTGCAAATTACCATACGCCAATCAGTATAATTATTAAGCTTTTACTATGGTGATTTTGTGCTTACCTAGTTGTTCTGGACAATAATTTTATCTCATTTAAAGGTGTGATTTTTTTTTCCTTAGATTATTTGAAGGTGTGAAATTGAACATGTAGAATTCTTGGAACGTGAACATTTCTGGAATGTTGCTTTGTGGATGTTTTCATATCTTCTTGGAATGTGAACATTTCTGGAATGTTGCTTTGTGGATGTTTTCATATCTTTTTACTTACATATGCAATTGCTATTTGTATTCGACTCACCTATCTTGATTAGGTGATTTCATTTTTTATATCAATATAAGATATTTTAACTATACTGCATTTATATACTTTATTTATCACTAATTTTTCAATTTTATAAGTTTCTCTTAATAAAAAAACTCGTACGTAAATGCACAACTTTTCAAACAAACTAGCTGAAAATCTAATTGGTTTGAGAAGCTATTCAAGTTAATTTGTTGGAATAAAAACTACCTAACCACCTACCAGTTAATTATTCAGCTACTTTTTTAATTATCAACTACATTTTCAGCTAATTTTACTAAACATGGCATGTAATATAGCTTATTATGTGACTAATTCGAAAACTTCTCTATCTAGTTTTTTACTCCCTCAGTTCTGAATCGGAAATCTCATATTCCGTTTTGGACTGTCCCAAATTGAAAGTCTCATTTACTTAAATAGAAAATCCCTCTCATACTTTATACATTATTTATCAAATTTTGTTCACTATTTCTTCTACTTTATTCAATCAAATTCATACTTTATTACCCTCTTTTCTACTTTATCAATTTTTTCTTAAAATTTGTATCCGATCCTACGAAACTTTCAATTTAAAATGAGAAAAAAAAAATTAAGGTGACTTGAAAGCAAACATTTAACTTATCAAATATCATTCATCTTATTAATTTGTACGTTTTGTAAGATGGATCAACATTAGATATCAATATCAAGTTAAATCTACAAATATGTGTGGTGTAATACTTGAGACATGTTACATTATTTACACTGACGAAGTGATAAGTTTGTCGACCCCATGGCTTTAGAGTTGTCTAATTTAAGAATGGGTGATCACATCATATAGTATATATTGTATGTGTGTATTTTTTGTTTATGTCCAGCTATGTGCCCCATAGTGATCATCCATATAGATATAGGCTGTCATGATAAAGATTTTCTTTGCCTTGTGGGGCGGCTATGTTTGATGTTATAGCAGATCAGGATACTGATGATATATACGACATAGATCTATGTCAAATGATCAAAAGTTGAAAAAAAAGATAAAAACTATTGTCATGTTAATAATGAATTGAGCAGTTTTGAGAATAGGTGGATGAACATTCTTAAAGAAAAATCTACACACATTAGGGCTCAAAATCAAATAGATGCATTTAAAAACAACATGCGTGTTTCACCGTACATATTAATCTTTATCCGTAAATGTGGATTAACGTAGATTGATATAGAACAAAACATGCTTAATTATGAAGTTATTTTGAGGAATTTTGGAAAAGAAAAATGCACCTTACTGTATTACAAGTATTCTCAATCCTTTTAATAATTTGAACAACTTTACTTACAACCGAAACAAGTGATGTTCAGACTTTAGATGATGTACAACTATGTTCTCTTCAATTTAATTTTGTGAACTGAACTGGACTGGAATGACATTTAGTACGTTAAAATATAACTACCCATAATTGAACTGAATTGAATAAGATTTTAATTGAAAAGAATAGAACTAGCCTTTCAGAAATTATTAAATCACTATATTAACATTATATTTAACTTAATACATACCCATCAATTTCACGTTAATTGTTCAATTTTAACTTCAACTAGAGAATAAACGTCGTTATTGGAGATTCTTCCAAGTTCCAACTTGTCCACTAAGCGATGGTTAACTAATCATAACCTAGTTCAACACGTACCAAGATAATCATCAGTGTTATTAGTACGGTGTGTTATTAGTACGGTACGTACTACATTTTGGTATTGAATTTGATCAATTGGAACTTATAATTTAACAAACATATGGTAGTTGCCTGTCGAGAATCATAGTCTCACGACTGGCTACAAGTGAATTGAAGAGATTAATACTTATCCACACGACAAATTATGCAGGTGCAAGTTGCGCAGTCAAAGAGATTCTTGGTCAGGCGAGGAATTGTATTTAATCGACCTAATCACGATTTAATTTGCAAAATGATTCTGCAAATTGTCTTTTGACTAAACAACCGATCAGAGGAGGAACCATGTCACTACACCTTCTACCTATTTATGTACGAAACCAATTATGACACGTTTATTATACCGCGGGAGCAGCATCTTTCCATTCAAATTGAATATTTTGTACATAAATATTTTTAATTTTAATTGAAAAGGATCACTCAAACTCTATATTAATCAGTTCCTACATTTTTCATACAATTAAAAATCTACATTATCATATAAAAGATCTAGTTATTATTAAAGATTTATTACAATCAAATTCGCTAAAGTCGTATGTCAATAATCATTTAATTCTCAAAACTCACATAATAACTATAGTTCTTATTTTTTAAACGATCAAAATTTTATTAATAAATAACCGCAATCACAAAAAATGCAATGAAACCAATACATAGAAAAGAAAAACCAATTAGCGATGTAATTGTAGTTCATTAAGTCAAAAAATTGATACGCGATGTAACATGCTTAAGTCCAATATAGCTAGGCATACATTAAATCAAATGGAAGTATGAATTTCATATGATAATATACCACTATAAAGTGATGAAGGCTCCATTAGCATCGTCCAGAATAAAATTGAACAAATTTAAAACGTCATTTTTTCAATTCAAATCTCTTCTCAATTAATCTTTTAAATAAAATTAAAATAAACAGAATAAATCCAAAATTAAATTTATAAATTCTCCATAATCTAAATAACAGGTAGTTACTTTCCGACGGTGAATGAACCAATACCAACTGTGTCTGTCACACACTAACATTTAAAAATAGGGGCAATCTAATTCTTGTCACAATCAATGTCGAAGTGAAAAGGTAACAGTTTCCGAGTAACCAGCAAAATTGAGATTAGCTTTGATAAAATTAATGATTAAAGCTCGTGTTTTACTGTTTCAGATGTTCGAATATATAGTTGTCTATATTCTGCCTACCGGAGAAAAGGAATAGATACGTCAATATTCTCCCACCACTTAGCTTTAAACTTTATACATCGATCATTTTCATCGATCATTTTCAAGGACAGATGTCTTCATGTACTAATGACCTTCCAACATCGAAATGATTGATAATTTGGAAATTACCTTAACATTTACAAGTTGTACATATGCTAATATGACTTTACTACATAAATATAATAATAACACTAACTATTGATTAGTATAGCTAGCTAGAGTAGTGACCAACAATTAATAGTTGATAATAGAGTATATCTATATTATATTGTTTATTGATAAAAAAAAATTCTTCAATTTTTACGTAATATTAAATTTACATTATTATTTAATTTTCATATTTTATTATCTAAATTTTACTTATTTTTAATGAATCTGGATTAAAAAATCTGTAAAAAGTTATTTAGAGTCAAATGCGAAAAAAAGATGTACTTATCTAGTTTTATATTTTAAGGACTCTTACAAGACGGTTTATATATATATATATATATGATCGTCATGATCATAAGCATCGATCTAATCTTGTTAATTAAACTACTATTTAGACATGTTTATTTAATCTTTAAAAGTAATGATATCGGAAAAGGGACATTTTTTAAATTGTCAAATCTTTCGAGGGACACACACGATCATATTTGTTATTAGACAATGTTTGATCATATTTTATTGGATAATGAGGATTGTATTATTTTTGTCTGAAATGAGAAGAATTACACTGAACTAATATAATTAAATTGAAAATTTATACTAAAACATTACATAAAATTAAATTGAATTTAGTAAATTTTAATTAATAACATAGATCATTTTATTAATCATATAGATTCGTCTTTAAATAATTTATTTTACGATATCATACTATATTCTATAGGGGTGGAATTATGAGGGGGCGTAAAGGAGGGTTCAACTCCTAAAATATATATGCTTCATAAAATTTTAAGGGGTGGATTGGTACAGAATTTAAATGGACATTTGGATGGATTTTGATGAAATTATATTTGGAATGAAATTGAAATTGAGGTATTTGAAGTGTATTTTAGACCAAATCACTATTCATCGAGCCAAATGAACCGATTATAATTGTTAATTAAACAGCTCATAAATTTTTGGTTCGTTCCTGATATTTTTTAAGTTGTAACATACCAACGTGGGATGTCTTTTGGGAATTGAATGTTAGAAACATAACACTGATCATAGTGTTGTCATGTTAGTCGTTCAGATTTTCTAACAAGTTGTGCAATACAAACATGATAAAGATGAATATATAGTTGAGTTTGAGTACCCCGTGTAATAAATGAAAGATTGTGACCTGACCTCCCTTGAAGTGTGAATACATGTTCAGTGTGGGAGTTCATTATTGTCATGATGTATGCTAAACCACGCAACTCGTGTGCACAAGAAAATCAAGATCTTGATAACATAAGCATTGTATGCATATAGCCTCGGTTTACCACTGCAATTTCAACTAGTTTTTCAGATTCATCAACTTTTTCTAATAAAAAATTCTTTTTAAATAAGTTAATTAGTATAAAAAGTTATGAAGATATTGTTAAATTTTCTTTTACCTAATCAACTACCAACTAATAACTAGCTTTTTAGCACAGTTTAGTTACATTGCCGTAATCTCATCTCTCTTATGACTTCTTCCGATGTAATTAATCATCATGTACGCCATTATAATCAAACCAAGATTATAATTACGGATGATGAATTGATGATCTCACTACCCTAATTAACTAATCCTATCTTTTCCTTAGATAAGTATAGTACTATAAACTCCACTCCAATGAAGTCCAATCATATATAGTTGAATCGAACAAAGATTTATCATTACAAACATGTTTCCACTCAATCCTGGAGATGAGCTTGTTTTCGGAAGCCCTATTATGAAGAAGATATCAACATCTATGGAGCTGATGATCATCAAGATCAGCTATTCATCAAGGATCATGATAAGTTTGCTCTCACTAAGAGTATAAACTTCGCGAGCAGTAGCAACACCGGAAAGAAGCAGAATGAGGCGGACTTGGGTGCTAGAGAAAGATCGGAACAAGCGGAGATGAGGAAGGCTATGCATAGGGAAATATAAAGTGTTCGTTGATATGCCTAAAATTCATGAAAACAAATATTCTTAATTTTTAATGAATCGTATGAAGTTGGGTTTAGAGTTGTAGTCGTGGTTTGGATATTGTGATCCAGATTGATTATTTTATTTTGTGATGTTGCGTGAGCATATCTTGTGCTTGCATTTTATATTAATAAATTTAATCGTTTAAAAAAATCATTTATATATAACAAAATATAATTATGATTTATAGTATCGCACCCGACCCCAGGCCCTATGAAAGCAATCTAATTTTGCATGACTATATTATTTAATTTTAAAATTTTTAATTATATGATAATGTATAAAAAAGATATAATTTCATCCAGAAAGTGAAGTGACATGGTTCCTCCTCTAATTGATTGTTTAGTCAAAATCGGTGCGGATCCTCAACCCCACTTAATACACCTTAAAATATCCCATTCCGGTCCACCTAACATCATCTAACTCAAATAATTAAATAGAATTTAACCATGATCAAAACATAACAAACCTGTTGTGAATATTGCCTCCTTCCGTAATTCCGTTTACTTAATTTTCTGTAAAACTTCAAATCAAAGATGAAGCTTATTTTTATTCATTTTGCGAAGTACACACATTGTCGTAGAAGTTATCACATAGTTGCAAAACATTTTAAAGCATACTATGTTTTATTTCTATGTAAACACAAAATTAACTAACTATACAAAATTTTCAATAATATGAAACCATGTGTCTTTGTTTCTTCAATAAAATTTCACTCTCAAAACTCACATAATAATTGTAGTTCAGTAAGTAAAAAAACTGATATGCAATGTAATATGCTTAAATTTAATAGGTATACATTAAATCCGATGAAAGTATGAATTTCATATGATAATATTCCACTTTAAACTAATTAAGGTGTTGTTAGCTTCGTCTGAACAAAATTGAACAGATTTTAATTGAATCGTAATATAAAAATTAATAATTAAGTAGAATTAAAATAAAATGAATAAATTCAAAATAAAATTAATAGAGTTTCTATAAATCTAAATAACAGGTAGATATTTTTCGACGGTGAATTAACCAATACCAGTGTCTGTCACACACTAACATTTAAAAATAGGGGCAAACTAATTCTTGTCACCATCAATATCGAAGCAAAAAGGAAAGAGTTACCATTACAAAACTTCATCAATAACCAGCAAAATTGAGATTGGCTTTGATAAAATTAATGATTTAATTAGTTCAATAAAGCTCGTGTTTGTTTTACTGTCTCAGATGTTCGAATATATAGTTATCTATATTCTGCCTACCGGAGAAAATTAAAAAATAGATATGTCAATATTCTCAAGGACAAATGTCTTCATGTACTAATGATCTTCCAAGATCGAAATGATTGATAATTTGGAAATTACCTTTGTGAATGACAAGCTGTACATATGCTAATATGACTTTACTACATAAATATAATAACACTAACTATTGATTAATCAGTATAGCTAGCTAGAGTGGTGACCAACAATTAATAGTTGGTAATAGATTATATCTATATCATTATCAATTACTTAAATAATACTATGCTTGGATGATTCGTATAAGTGTTTAATTTTTATTTTTTGTTTAAACATAGTTTATCATATCTATTCAAACAACTTTGCAAAGACCAAATTTATTTGATTGACCACAGACATTTTCCTTCTGGTTGGTCATCAAGTACATCCATTTCTTTTCCACTTGCTTTCACTACATCTCAGTCCAAATAATGGAATACTAATATCGCGGATTTGCACAAGATTTTATCTAACATATAGTACTATTCCGGTTTATAAACATTTCATTTGTAAAATAATTTATAAATTGAGTTTTAAGAATGTGTTAAGCAAAATTATCTTTGTATGTTTTGGAATGCTGGTAATTAAGTGGTAGCCTATACATTTAATCAATTGTTAATTTAGCGCTAAACGAGGTAACGATATATGCAATGTAGGCCAATTAATCTGTGTTCATGGAGCCAAACTATATATATATATATCGTCATGATCATAAGGATCGATCTAATCTTGTTAATTAAACTACTATTTAGACATGTTTATTTGATTTTTAAAAGTGATGATATAGGTAAAGGGACATACTTTTAATTGTCAAAGGATCTGCCGCGCAACATATTTTAAATTGTCAAATCTTTCAAGGGACACACACGATCGTATTTGTTATTACAATGTGATCAATTTAATTTTTTTTTCAAAAAATAACTGAACTGATCGAATTAAATTGAACTGAATTAAAATTTTTATTAAAATATTAAATAAAATTAAATTAAAATTAATAAATTTTGATTAATTTATTTTGAAACGGCAAAAAATTGTATTTATAAAAGCCAAGAGCGCGAATAATATATTAAATGAACAATTACAAAGGAAATAGAATAAAGTGTTCACATTTAAGAATCAGTTCTACATCAACACTATAGAAATATCCAAGTCAAATACAATCACCATAAATAACCTAAGAGTCAAATCTCAACACTAAAAAATAAGTTTTGATGAATAATGTAGATCATTTTATTTATTATATAGGCCCGTCTTTAAAATAAATTATCTAGCGAGATCATGCTATGTTTTACATGCCTTGAGAAGAGGCGGATCAGAACAGGACATCAACATTCGTCCCTCTAAAAATTTGAAAAGGAAATTTTATATAAGTAATTAAACAATATAATAAATGCCACTTGTTTAACACTTTTTAAAAGTGTAAAACAACTTTAAACCTCACATTTTTATTTTACAGCGTTAGTTGGCCTCTCCTTTCCGCTTCACATTGCTGATCAAACGCCGCAGACAACCGTCGTCTCCATTCCTTCAAGTGATGCACCACTCTGATCCCTCCCTACTCACCCACTCGTGGAGAGATGTGTTCTTCCCTCAATCAATATATATTGGGAAATAATAAATCCCACTTGTTCAACACTTTTTAAAAGTGTAAAACAACTTTAAACCTCACGTTTTCAGCGTTAGTTGGCCTCTCCTTTCCACTTCACATTGCTGATCAAACGCCGCAGACAACCGTCGTCTCTATTCTTTCAAGTGATGCACCACTACAATCCCTCCCTACTCACCCACTCGTGGAGAGATGTGTTCTTCCCTCAATCAATATATATTGGGAAATAATAAGTCCCACTTGTTCAACACCTTTTGAAAGTTTAAACAACTGTAAACCTCACGTTTTTATGTTACAGCGTTAGTTGGCCTCTCATTTCCGCTTGACATTGTTGATCAAACGCCGCAGACAACCGTCGTCTCCATTCCTTCAAGTCATGCACCACTCCGATCC
>JAYMSP010002218.1:0-25525 GCA_036897095.1 Plantago elongata
TGGTTCGTTTTCCACCATGTAGGTAAGAAAATCAGGACCAAAATCCTTCTCAGTCCTTGCCCTCTTACTCCTCCTTGATTCGACATCAGGAACCTCAACATTCTCTAGATGTGGACTTTCAGGTTCTGGAAGTGTAACTTCAAGAGCTACATTCTCTGGAGGAGGTGAACCTTCAGGTTCTGTAACCTTCTCAGGAGAAGATGAACCTTCAGGTTCAACAACATTCTCAGGAGGAAGTGGACCTTCAAATTATGGTGTAGAGCCAGTTGGTTCAGGTACCCCCACATTTGAGCCTATTGCGGCTTCATAATATCGTTTACGAGAGACTACTTCTTTCTTTTCCTTTCTAGGAAATTCGTCTTCAAAGAAATTTGCATTCGTTGATTCAATGATTGTACCCTCATGGATATTTGGTATCAATGACTTATGCACTAAGAAGCGATAAGCACTACTGTTATTTGCATATCCTATGAATATACAATCCACTGTCTTGGGTCCAATTTTGACTTGCTTTGGTTTAGGTACCTCTATCTTAGTCAAGCAACCCCACACTTTCAAGTGTTTGTATGATGGTTTGTGACCCTTCCATAGTTCATATGGAGTAACATCACTATTTTTCTAGGGTATTCTGTTAAGAATAGTAGTAGCCGTGAGAATAGCCTCCCCCCACAAATTCTGGGGTAAACCAGAATCAAGTAATAGTGCATTCATCATCTCCTTAAGAGTGCGGTTTTTGCGTTCAGCAACACCATTAAATTGGGGTGAGTAAGGTACAGTAGTTTGATGAATGATGGCAAACTAAGTGCAATATTCTTCAAATGGTGCTCCATACTCTCCACCCTTATCACTTTGAATTACCTTAATTCGAGTACTAAGTTGGTTCTCAACTTCAGTCTTGTAATGTTTAGATGCATGTAAAGTTTCATCTTTACTTCTTAGTAAATAAACATAACAATACCTTGTGCAATCGTCAATAAAAGTAACAAAGTACTTTTTCACTCCTCTAGTTTGCACAAACTTCAAATCATACAAGTCGCTATGGATTAATTCTAGAGGAGTAATGGTTCACTTTACTGAATGAAATGGTCTCTTAGTCAATTTTGCTTCCACACAAACTTCGCACTAAGGTTGACAATCACATTCAAAGGAAGGCAAATGATTTAACTTGATTAACTTTCGAATTGAGTTGTAGTTTGTATATTCTAATCTATTGTGCCATAAATTAGGGAAATCAGACAAGTAGGTAAAGTTGTTTATTTTATTGCTCTCAAAGGAGCGGAGTACAGACATAACAGACATTTTGAAGAGCCCATCATTGATGTAGCCCTTTCCTACAAACTGGCCATTCTTCAACATTATAAATTGACTCGACTCAATAGTAATCTTAAATCCTACTTTGACCAACAGAGGTCCAGACACCAAGTTCTTGCGTATGTATGGGACGTGCATCAATTCATTTAGTATCAGCTCATTTCCAGAGGTCATCATGAGAACCACCTTACTGTCTCCCTTCACTTCAGAAGTTACATCAGTCCCCATGTACAACTTCTTGTCCTTCACCGGCATGTTGGTGGAGAAGGCAACCTTATCAGAACAGATGTGCCGGGTTGCACTCGTGTCCATCCACCAAGTCCTTGGATTCTCAACCAAGTTTGCCTCCAGGACCACAGCAGCAAAGGAGTTCACCAGGTCTTCCACCATAGGATCCTGCTTGGCCTCAGCAACGTTGGCCTTTTCCTTTTTGAGGGAATAGCAATCCACCTTCATGTGTCCTAGCTTCCCACAATTGAAGCACTTGCCCTTGATCTTCCTGGACGTGCCTGGATTCCCGGAGGTCCCTGCAATCCCCTTGGACTTTCCCTTCGAATCCACCAGGTGATCCTTGGCATCCATGGGCTGCTTGCCTTGCCCAAAGCCCTGTGATTATCCTCCTGGATTTGAAGCTTAATGATCAACTCCTCAAGTTTCATTTCCTTCGTCTTTAGTTTGAGATAACTCATAAACTCATTCCACGAGGGAGGGAGTTTCTTAATCAAAGATGCAACCAGGAAAGCTTCGTTTGGCTTCATGCCCTCCTGTTCCAACTCATGGAGAATCATCTGGAACTCCATAACCTGACTCATAACTGTCTTAGAGTTATTCATCCGGAAGTTCAAAAACTTCCCCACAATGAACTTTTTCGTACCTGCATCCTGTGCACAATACTTGCGATCCAGTTTTCCCACAATTCTCTTGTGGAACTGACTTCGCATAAAGTAGTATAGAGGGCATCAGAAAGACAATTCAGAATGTAATTCTTACAGAGAAAGTCGATGTGAAGCCAAGCATCGTAGGCCAGTTGCCTCTTCCGGTTCTCATCATGGAAGGCTTGCACTGCATCCGTAGCCATAAAATTTTACTCAACCTCTTGCACAACTAGAGGAGCAGGACGGCAGTGAGGAAATTCACCAGCCTAATGGTAGTGAGGTAGAACTTCATCTTCTGTTTCATTGCTTGAAATTCGTCCCCATGAACTTCTCCAGTTTCTCCCCATGAACAGCAGGAGCAGCAATCCGAACATGAGTAACATCAGCAGTAGTAGACATCTTCGATACAGTAATCAAAGTCTTAAGTTGTTGGTTCTGGAGTGGGTGTATAAAGATGTGGTTCGAAAACTGAGGGTAGAAAGAAACCTGTTGAGCAGAGGGTGGCCCTTGGTCCTTAAGACTTTATTTGCCCCGCTCTGGTGCTTACGGGTAACAACAAACAGACTCCCAAGATAGAACATCAGAAAGTTAGAATTCTAGCACTGAATTACTAACTTGACAAACTACGCAGAATAGAAAGTCCAGGCTATGTAGAGAGGAAGTAGAGAAGGAAAGAAGGATTTGATTCTGTGTGTTAAATTCAAACCTAGGGGTCCTATTTATAATTGAAAAGAGTTGCAATCTGAATAGATGCGGTCATTTGCGAACAGGTCCCTGCAGAGACAGAAATTCGAATAGACACAACTTTTGAAGTTTTTTTGTTCAGACGCATCCTTTTGAACGAAAGGTTAAATCCGTTCACTGAACAGACAGATTCGTTTTGCAGAGCCCAACCAAGTTGGGCCTCTTCTGTTTCATATTTCGTTTGGACCTGACCAAACAGAATATGTTTCTAGCCCAAAAAGATTATACTCAGTCCTAGACCGCGAACCCGCGGAGCCAGGCATGTGCGTGTGTAGGAGCACCTAAGTCTTCCCCCTTCAAAAGTATGGGTGCCCCAAGGGCCCAAACCCTAAACCCAAACCTTAGCCTTATATTTAGTTCCTTCTTCCTCAATTTTAGCCATGTGGAACTTCTCTTATTCCAACTCTTGCCATTCCATAGTTAATGCATCAACTAGCACTCTTTGAGCTTCAATTACTCTTTCACTG
Source organism: Plantago elongata (assembly GCA_036897095.1). Lineage (NCBI taxonomy): Eukaryota > Viridiplantae > Streptophyta > Magnoliopsida > Lamiales > Plantaginaceae > Plantago > Plantago elongata. The sequence continues at coordinate 3,398 of JAYMSP010002218.1, forward strand.
TTTAATGAATTTTAGTAATTCTTTCTCAAACATAATCTATAACTATAGTAGATTATACATGTACCAAGAAACTTCATTTCTTACATATGGGAGCCCCATTGGTTTAGGTGCAAAGATATGAAATGAGGCAACACTCTTTGAGCTTGAATTACTCTTTCAACGTTTAATGAATTTAAGTAATTCTTTCTCAAACATAATCTACAACTATAGTAGATTATACATGTACCAAGAAACTTCATTTCTTACATGTTGGAGCCCATTAATTTAGGTGCAAAGATATGGACTAGCCTCATTTCTGACTAAATTTTTAACGATATACTCACCACATGTTAATAATGTAGGAATATTAATGTCATCCTAATAACTAGCTAGTATTTCAGCAATCCACTAATGTTGTACTTGTACATTGTCATGAGTGTACACAAAACCTCAATTCTTCATTATTAGTGGGTGGTTCATATAATCCGAAAATTCGATCCGAAAATCCGACAATCCAATCTAATCCGATCCGATCCGATTCCGGACATCCGATTCGGTGTTCTAGATTGAATTATGGATTAACATATTTGAGATACGAAGATTTTCGGATTAATCCGATCCGATCCGTCGAATTTTTTGATAATCCAATTTTAAGCCGAAATATTAAAAAAAAAGTAAATTCTCTTCTTCCAAAGTGAAAAACGTTGTTTGAAATAGCAACTTATCTCCAAACCTAGTAACAAAAATCCAAAACAAACTCTAATCATCTATTCATCCTTATTCATTTCCGTCATTCCTTTTTTTTTCTTTTTCTTTTTTTCTTTTGAGGCTTTGGAAGTTTTAGGGAAGTTGAGGAAGAAAGGATAATTTATTTTTATTATTTTCTTATATTTTCGGATTAATCCGAAAAACTCCAATTCGAGTTGGATTAATCCGATTCCGATCCGAACCATTCGAATGGGCTTATGGACTGATCCCAAGGTGCTCTGAAATTTCGAATTAATTCGAACTTCGAATTGGATTGGATCGGATTAACCCGAACGAGCACCCCTAGTTCATTGTATTCTATGACAAACTCATAACAAAGTAATGTGTATAGCCACTCATGTTGTAAAGTATGAACTATCCTCTGCTCCTTCAAAAGCTTCAATCTTTGCATAATCAGTCCTAATGATAAATTCATCAACTAGTTAGAACTGAACTTAAATTGAATTGCAAATTGAATTTTTATATAAAAAAAATATAATTGAACGAAACTGTGATGGTATGCTAAACAGCCACTCACTGCAATATATAGTACTAAAAGTCATTCTCATAAGTTGAAAGAGCCTGAGTGTTTGAACATAATCCTACATTGGTAGAGCTCTGCTTGGGAGATTAATTTTTATGTTTACCATTGAAATTTGTGACATTAATCGTATAATTTTTTTTGTAGGAGACTGTTTAAACTGAATTTAAATATAGATGGATATAATAAATAATAAAATATTGATGGAATTATGATCTTTTTAATTCTTTTTATTTTTTTTGATACTCTGTAAACTTCGAAATATATAGTATTAAAATTAAAAAGAGAAAAACTTATATGGAGAAACAGAGGGAAATAAAATTACAGAACACAGGCCTTTAAACTGGGCTTTATCGGGCCCATATCCATACCAAAATGGCCCGCAAAGCCCACCTCTCCTCTTCATCTCCAGACACCGCCGGTTGGATGGCAGACGATTAGAACCGTCCAAGCCCATTGAACCCAATTGGCCCGAATAACCTACCTTCTTCGTCTAGGGTTTTCAATCATAATCATCAAAATCATTCCTGAAATCAATCTTAGCTGCTGATTTTGCGATGTCAGATCTTTCGCCTAACTCTTCCGTGCCTTTGCCCACCAAGGTAAAACGTTACTGTTTTTTCCCGATCTTTGCTTCTCGTGTCTGTGTATTCGCCAATTGCTGTTGATTTTGGTTCTGTTTGACTGTTATGAAAGCTCCCAGTTGTATTTCTGTTTGTTCTAATTCAAGCCAGATCATTTTTACTATGTTGTGTTATGAACGTAGTGATAGAATTGAGTAAATCAATTTAATGTTATGTTTATGGTTTCTCTTTGCTTGCATAGAATCGATGATAGTATACTGTATTAGATTCATTGTATCGTGTCGAATTGAATCCACGAACTATCAAGTCTAGATGCTGAGATTATAAAATGAGTAGCTTGTGTGCTGGGTTATGAGCTGAATGTGGGAAGTTTACATTTGTTAGATGGAAGGTGCGAATACTGAAACTGCTGTGGAGGCGTACAACTCAGAAGCCAGCACTGGTGGGAAACGAAAGAGGGAGGGGAAGGTGAGGTCTATAGTCTGGGATCATTTCACGAAAATCATCAAAGAGGATGGGACGAGTGACAAGTGTCAGTGCAATCACTGCCAGAAGCTCTTTACATGTTCAAGCAGAAGCGGGACAACACATCTGCTCCGTCACATAACTGATGGTATATGTCCTGCATTCAAGAGAGAGACGGCCAATTTAGCCTTACCAGCACCAAGCCATATGAGGGGGAGATTAGAACATCGGTATTTACCATGGAAATATGATGAGTCCTCCATGGATGTGGAGGTTGAATTGATACCCGAGGGTGTTGTTGACCATGAACATCTCGACTATGGGAACTCTAGTCTGAATTTGCGTGGAAAACTTCCACAGCAATCTTTGTCAAAATGTCAGCCTAAAGGAGAGCCTTGGATGAACGAGTTCAGGGGCTGTGTTGCTAAACTTGCGCAACTCGCAAATGGAAGGATTCCTGTGGGATCTCTTCAATCATCAAGCGGCCCTGATTACTCTGTAGCTAGTGCTCTCAGATGTTTGAATGAGATGGAGGATATTCCAGAGTCAAGTGAGATGTACTTGGATGCTTTTGAGATTTTGCAGGATGCTTCAGAAAGAGAGTCGTTCATTTGTTTGCCATCCGAACCTCGTAGGAGATGGCTGCAGAGGACATTGCATCGGCGTTATCCACTTCGTTATACTTCCAACTGTGACTGATGGACTGAGCTTGAATGCATCTTTCGCCTCTGAATCTCAATTAAAAAATGAAAAGAAAAAGAAGCGCATGCTGCAGGTGTGTGCCATGTAGTTGAACTTGCTTGTGTGTTGTTGTTGGGGTAGATTTTCTTCTCGTCGTTGTTATGACTTCTGAATTTGAGTTGAATTGGCTCAACTTGAATTGAATTATTGGTGCACAAAAAAACTCAATTTTAGTTGAGTTCTATCCCAAACAGTCTGGTAACCGAGCCAGTAGCAATTCGTTCTGAGTTCATGTATTCTGGCTTTGTGGTTGGGGATGTAAATTATCTTATGCATTACGTGACAAGAGATACATATTCCAGTGGTGTCTTTATCAGCCATTGATCATTTGGATATCTTCAAAGCAGTCCGTTTCCACTTCATATGGTTTTACGGTTTTACCAAAAGAAATATGGGAGAAAACGAAGATCCTAGGGTTTTACCTTACTTTCCCTAATTAATAGATCGACAATTCGAGTCATCTATTTTTCTCTGAAAAAGAAAAAGAATTCCCAAATCTTTTATTATTAAATGAAATTTTGGCACTCTCACATAACTTAAATAACAAATTGCATAATTGTTGGCTTAAAACTACGTTGAAAACATAAGAATGGAGAAAAATGGTAAAAGAAATGAAGATTTCTAGTATTTTACCTCAAATTTCCCTCTTTTCTTGCACGGAGATGAAGTTGGAAAGAAGGGAAAAATGACTTTTTCTGATTTTATGATGTAACCGGGATAGCTCCTTGACCCACTAAACCAGACCGGGTCAAACCAAGATCTGCAAACCGCAATTAACCAAGGTGAGCTCATTTGAATCTTTTCATGATCTATCAACAAGTTTGGTCTCTCCTAATTAAATAATTAATTAGTATAACTAGTATATATAACGTGATGGCGATTCATGATAATAGTTAAATACCTGCTATAGACCATGATTCTCGGCATTTGTTTGAAACCAATAAAGAAACGATGATACTTCAAGTCTTTAAGCAAATTTGATGTTCACATCAAGTTTGTTCATATTACATCGATCTGAGCATCATAAGTACCTCTACGGATCAAACAGTACTTGAGTAACATCTATCCTTGCTCTTTATTGGTCAACTTAATTTTCAGACTTGCTCAGGAAGTGTTGTATCCATCTGGAGCAAAAAGATAACCCACTCGTTGACTCGGACTCGGCTGCACATTTCGGTGTCAGGTTGGATTATCACACTCTATCAAGTTAATTCTACTACGATGTCCATATCATTTAGTTTTGGATTATCTTTATACTACTATGATTCCATGATTTATACTACTATGATAATCCAACCTGATTAGAATCATGATATCACATCCATATCATTTCTAACAGCTAATATGTTATATCTTGATTCAGTTAGTTTTGATCTATTTTTATCCTTACTAGTAGAATAAATCATGGACTCATGGTTACGTTTTCATCTGCTATTGAACTGATAATACATCAAGTGACATCAACTATTAGAATAAGTACTCTATCACTAGTTGAGCAATGTGGTGTAACTTTTAATTGTGTAAATTTCAAAGTTTTCAAGTGTTTCTTTATAAATATTAAAGTAGGATACTCCGAAGGCCAAAGCTAAGAAAAAATAGCAAAAGATGAAAGAACTAGTACTGTAGTACATCAAGAATCAGAACAGCTGCAAGTGAGTATAATTTCATGTATCCATTTCCTGGTAGAGATAGAAATGTACGATGAAATCCTTGTCCCGTAATATGGAATATAGATCATTTTGTCTCGACAACAAAGCATATTTCCAGTTGCCAGATACAGCAACTTAAAACTGTCAGAGTCATAGTAAACGTACCAGATCAAGAACAGTTCAGTTAAAGCATCCAACATCAGAAAGAAAAAAAAATCCATCAAATGGTATGAAAGTACTCAACAAAGTGAAAATCATCAATATGCATTGCAAATTGAATAAGTGACTATAGTATTATTCTTATCGCAACATATCAGCCATGAAAATTTGGTTCAGGTACAAGGGGACTGCAGTATGGCGGCTTATGGAACTCTAGTTTCTCTCCAGAATTTACTTGAGAACATCCAGTTGTACCATGCTCACCAACCAACTTTTCTTGACGAACATCAAAAGAAGGTTGAGTCTCTCCACAAGACGGTCACAAATTTGCAGGATCTTCTCGAATGGTGTTCCAACAGACGTTGCAGTGAAGCACAACCTTTGGAAAGCAGGATTTTACATGCAGCTAATGGTGTAGAAGACATTATTGAACTGTATATTGTGGATTGTATACGTGTTCGGTCGTTGAAAGAACAGATGATGATCGATCAAGACTATCCTGAATGTTTTATAAATGCTCATGATATTGATCCTGGTTTCTTTTCTGAGGAGCTAGAAAAGGTGATTGAAGATATGGATCTCATGGAGAAAGAAATGATGAAGGTTAAAGAGAAGAACATAGACAGTGAAGATAAATTGCTCCCTTATCTATTGCCAAGTGCATCACTAGAATATCCTCCAGGTGAGGATAATAGCATGGTGGGACTTGAAGATGAATCCAATGCGATCATGAGCAAGCTTATGGGATATGAAGAGAATCTTGAAATCATTTCGATTACTGGTATGGGTGGTAGTGGTAAGAGTACACTTGCTAGAAATGTGTGGGACAGTAAGTCAAGTATGGAACAGTTTGATGTCCGTGGGTGGATTATAATTTCTCAAGAATTCAGAGCTCGTGAAACATTGTACCATCTCCTAAAGGAATTTGGAATTCCTCAAGATGATAAGGATGAATTTCATGCATTAGGAGATAAGCTACGCAAGCATCTATTTGGCAGGAGATTCTTGATCTTAGTGGATGATATTTGGAGTGTCAAGGATTGGGAAAAGTTACGGACTTTTCTACCTGATAACAAGAATGGAAGTCGAATAGTTGTAACTACAAGGTTAGTAAATGTGGCTACAGATATTGGCTCTTCTCTTATTTGTAAGATTAATCTTTTGGATGAGAGCAATAGCTGGAGTCTACTCTGTAGGAAGGCATTTCCCAATCAACATTGTCCTCCTGAACTGCAAGAAACCGGGTACAGGATTTCCAAAAACTGCAAAGGACTTCCTCTTTCACTCGCGGTTATTGGAGGACTTCTAGCAAGATTGGAGAAGACACAGGAATGCTGGGAGAAAATCGCTGGAGAGACAAACATGTTAATAACTTCAGAGGATGATGAGCGTTGCTTTAAAATATTGTCCTTAAGTTATAGCCATTTGCCTATTTACTTAAAACCGTGTTTCCTTTATATGGGAATCTTTCCAGAAGATGGAATCATTGCTGCTGATTCACTTATTGATTTATGGATAGCTGAAGGATTTATAAAATCATGTGTATCTAGCAAAAGCTTGGAAGAGGTCGCACAGAATTATTTGCAAGATCTTATACAGAGGAGTCTCATATACGTTAGCAAAACAGTTAATCCTGGAGTTTCGCATGGTCTTGAGGAATATGTTTCCTGGGGAGATTTCAGATTTGCAAGAGTTGCGAAAATGGAACATGTTAGAATTCATGACCTATTGAGGAAGTTGGCCTTGAAGGAAGCGGTTATATCGAAGTTTCTTCATGTCACCATGTTCCCTGATCCTGATTTTTCAGTGCGAATGAACAGTGAACGCCGTGTTGGATTTCATAGTGACAGACCGTATAGCTTTAAAACATACAATTTGCATGTGAAAAGATTTGACACCTTTCAGCCAACTTCTGAATTTATAAAGACACCCAAGGACAGTCCTGAGATCGAAGATGCTTTGACTACGGCAACATTCCTCCGCTCGTTGATATGTAACCATCCATTGGAGATGCCAGAGCAGCCGAATTCAAGATTGTTGAGGGTCTCAATGAACTTGAAGTGCTCCGCAAAATCTATTTTCCAAGTAATCAACTCGCGGAACTTACACATTCGTGATTCCAATAGTTGTAGGCTTTCCCCTGTACGATTTCTCTGGAATCTACAAGTACTTTTTGTTGAGAATGAATCCTTGATTAGACCAGATCCTGACAGGCCAGCTACTCTTCCGATTTGGGAGATGCCACTACTCAGGAAACTATTCATTGATAATTTTATCCTCCCTGATCTTCCTAAGAGCGAAATGGATGGAAACTGTGATCAGGTTACAAACTTGCAAGTGATTTCATGTATATTGCGCTTCACATGTACAGAGGAGGTCTTAAGGAAGATATCTAATATACAGAAACTGCACCTTACGTATGCTGATGAAAGCGAAAAAGGGTTTTCCCATTACTGCCTCGGTAATCTTGACCGTCTGCCAAACCTCCAAACAGTTGGATTTTGGTTTGAGAATCAGACTGAATTGCTCCAAAACCTTGGATTTTCACAATCGCTCAAGATTGTGTATTTAGGGAATTGTTGTTTCGAGTGGGAAGTCCTAACAGAAAAAGTTGGATCCTTGCCCCTACTTGAAGAGCTGAGCCTGTATGATTGTTCGACAGGAAAAGATTGGAACTTGGAGGAAGGTTTTTTTCTGTGTCTGAAAGTTCTGAGAATAAGAACATGTTGCCATCTGGTAAGATGGTCAACCGAAAGTAAAGCTTTCCCATGCCTTGAGCACCTTTTTCTTGAGGAAGTGGAACAACTGGAGGAGATCCCAGCTGAAATTGGAGATACAGCAACTCTTCAATCAATTCATTTGAAAAGGTGTAGCAGTTCTATTGTTGCCTCGGCGAAGACAATATTACTGGAGCAACTGCAGTATGGGAATGATGGCCTTCGGGTATTAGTGACTGACTGGTTACAAGAAGAAGAGATAATTGGAGAAGAAATAGAAGGAGAAGATGATGATGATGATGATGATGATGAAGAAGAAGAAGAGGTCCAAGGAGAAGAAATAGGAGAAGAGGTAGGAGTAGAAAGAGAACGAGATCAAGAGGAAACAGTTCAACAAGAAGAGCAAGAGGAAGAGAAAAAGAGTAGACGGTTTGTGGCACCTTTCATTTCTTTTCTCGTTATCCTTGGATCTAGTTATGTATGGCATTGTAACAAATTCGGAGGAGCATATCATAAGAAGAAGGATAGTGATAGAAGACGAAGAGAAACAGATGATTCGTGGTGGTTGCTTTATGACTATCCTTAGCTTTAGTCTCACTCATGGACAGAACTAAAAATACTTGCTTCTCACAAACAAGCTGTCTGTCTCCCAATTGAAAATTGATCGTACTTAAACGATTGAAGAGCTTAGGTTCAATTGTGTTATTAATCTTGATTTCTTGGAACTCCCATTTGAACATTGAGTCGCACTTAAACAATTTTTTCTACCTTCCTTCGATCTGTTTTATTTTGCCGATTATGGCCACATTGGATCTTGATGATCGCCAATCTGTTGCTCAACATATAAAACTGACTGGTTGTGATTGCAGTGGTTGCAATGGGGTGGATACCATGGCATTTGGTATGATGCAAATTCTCTCGGGTCTTCAAATCTGACTTCCTGTTTCAGATGGAGCACACTGATAATATGATTATATGAATGAATCGCTAGATATTCATTGTCACATCTCACTCGTTATTCTGAACTGTCCTACATCTCAGGATGATCTTGCATCAAGCGTCCTTCATACTCACGTACATAATATGTGTGTTATGTATCAAGTATCCTTAGGTTTCAATTATCTTATATACAGTACTTAATACTCATGTATACTTCCAGATGGACTCCACTATTAACACACTCATCAACAAGTGATTAACAGGGCTACTTAATTAATTACCTTTGTATGCAAAGTTACCGAATGTCCCAAAAACTAATCAACAAGCCTTCAAACAATGGAGTTCAATTCATGAGAAATAACCCAGAATTAGTAAAACTCGAGTGAATGGGCACGGGCAACAACAAACATAAAACTCAACAAATGGAAACATAACATATAATAACATAATAAATAGTTTATCATCAGCGAGAAGTTTAACTGACTTTTTAATTGATTTAATTGAATAATTAATAAACTTAGTCAAGTTTGAGGATGAATGTTCTTAGAAAATGATATATTTTAACCGAAACCAAATGCATAAAAGCTGTACCAACGAACCACGATCCACGAACAAATTACGCTTTGACCCTTCGGTTCGTACTAACGCTAATTTCAGCAAAATTCCTGTCCCGTTTCATTTCTAGGAACGCAGCTGAGTTTCAGACAACGTCGTTGTTGATACTAGATGCCGGAAAATTTGGCTCTGCCATGGTCTTTCTTCGGTTGAATCTCATCTCTATTTTATGAAGAGGTAAATGCATAACACCCCTGAGTTATTAGTAATGTGCACAAAATTTCTATGAGTTAACGAATTAGTACCAAACCTCCTTAAATTACTAAAAGTTATGCCCGAAGCCCCCATCCTTCATTTTTTAAAGTGTGAGATATAAATATTAGGTGCGACTATGAGTTTTTATTTTTATTATCTCACACCAAATTAATGCAAAAAGTAAATAAAATTATCATAATTATTACAAACATGCATAAAAACTCATGAAATTCTTATAAAAGTCATTCCAATACCCTTTTATATAAATACTATATATACATAATGAATTCGTATGGCGTGCAGCTTGACTCGATAGTCCAAATTTTAAAAAAAATATTAAAATGACTTAAATTTGAACTATTAATATATAAATAATAAGGGTGAATACATCTGATACCATTTATAGATGTTCTAATTACATCGGGATCCCTCCTAGTCAATCAATAATGTTTCAGTAACCTTTTAGTTGAACTTAATTACATATGAGTCCACGAATTTGACTTTTTTCGAACTAAATGCTAGAAATCTCATATTTACACTTGTTAAAAGATTGTATTTTGGGAGAGGCCAAACAAACTTGACATGTTATGTGGTCTTTTGCAATACTGCCCAACCTGAGAATGGACAGCTAATGCGGTCCACTTATCGAACAGGGTTAGTTGAAACTTAATTGAATGTTTTAAAAATAATTATTGGGATATTTTATAATTTTAATAAATAATTTGGTTCAATTGAATGTAACACTTAATTATATTGTTAAACTTTACAATATACAAAAATAATCTTTAAAAAATGCCATCGGAACCACCATGGCCAAAGCTACGCCTGTCGACACTGGAGATCCATCATGATCGGAGCTTCCATGGCGGCATGGAAGCTCCAAAAGAGCTTCCAACCGCCTTGGATGGCAAATCCTCCACCCACCTGTAGCCTTTCCGACAATCTGCAGCGGCAGTTGTCATTTTACTTCTTTTTTTTTTGTTTGTATTATATTTTTATTTTTAAAATTTAAAGTTAATAGAGTTATGGTTTGTTTGGGAGTATCTATTTGTAGAATTGAAGTTGAGTTGGTCAACTCAAAAATTGAAATTTGGACTCAAGTGTAATTGTTAAACTAAGAGAGATTTGGATGAGAGTGACGTCTCTTGTAGGGGGTCTCAATGGTAATAGACCCAAGTAATAATCTTAAATAACACTAACTAAAATCGTCACTACATATAAACAACATATACCAATTTATTAAAGTTATGTACGCGGGAAAAAGTGAAGTCAAAAGATAAGTTCAACTAAGAAAAATAAAAAGAAGATCCATTATCGCACCTAACACGAGCAAGCAGGAAAAAAAAAGGGTCGATGTGTTTCAACGCACATATTTTAATAACTCAGGGGATTTCGTGCACTTTTTTCAATAACTCAAGGGGTTTCGTGCACTTTTTTTTTATAACTCAAAGACTAATTTAATAATTCAAAAGAATTTCGCACACAACTTTTAATAATTCAATAGGGATTTTGTATTAATTTATTAATTTAAAGAGGTTTTATACACATTCATAATAAATTAGGAGTATTTTGCATTTAACCCTTTTTATCCGTGGGGATTCATTACTAACTTGAGTTGAGTCAATCACCAAAACCTACAATCCATTCACTCCATTCCAATGCAGCAACGTTTAACAGAGCTAGCCAAGGCAGTGAGCCGAGCTCTGATCACCGAGTCCACCAAATCCCCAATCACTCGTTCCTGGACACCCTCACTCGACCAAACACTCCACAGACTCAACTGCCGCAACTCCCTCACTCCACACCTCGTCGCTCAAGTCATCGACCCCTACCTTCTCCACCACCCATCTCTCGCCGTTGGCTTCTTCAACTGGGCTTCTCAGCAGCCCTCTTTCTCCCACACTTCCCTCACTTATCAACCCATCCTCAAATCCCTCTCCCTCTCACGCCAATTCAACTCCCTTCACAGCCTTCTCAAGCAAATCAGGCTCGATAAAGTTCAACTCCATCCTTCCGTCTATACTTTACTTGTTGCTTCTCTTGTAGCAGCTAACAAGGCCCATTTGGCATTCTCCGTCTTCTCGAAGGTCAGCACGGTGATTGGGGAGGAAGGGTGTAACTCGCTGCTTGCGGCGTTGGCGGCGGGAGGGAATTTGAGGGGTGCGTGCCAGGTGTTTGATGAAATGGTTGAGAAAGGTGTGAGGTTTAATACGCTTGGGGTTGGGGTGTTTTTGTGGTGGGTTTGTAGAGAGAAGGAGATGAGTGAGGTTTTGAGTTTGTTGGATCGAGTTAGGGGGGTGGATGGTTCGGTTGTGGCGCTTTTGGTGGTGCATGGGTTGTGTGCGGTGCGTCGGGTGAATGATGCGATTTGTGGGCTTCAGTGGTTGAGGGAGAGAGGGTGTAAGCCTGATTTCATGGCGTATAGGATTGTAGCGGAGACTTCACGTGAGATGGGTAATGTGGTGGACGTGCAGATGATTTTGAAGAGGAAGCGGAAGTTTGGGGTGGCACCGAGGCTTGGGGAGTATAAAGAGTTTATCTTTCAGTTGGTTAAAGAGAGATTGACTCGTGAAGCGAAAGAATTAGGTGAAGTGATAGTCAGTGGGAATTTTGAGATTCATGATGATGTTATCAATGTGTTGATAGGATCTGTCTCTGCAATTGACCCTTCATTAGCTATCGTTTTCTTGAAATTCATGTTGGATAAAGAAAGATTGCCAACTCTACTTACTGTCAACAATTTGAGCGGAAATCTTTGTAAGCATGAAAAAGCAGACGAGCTGGTTGATGTTTTTGAACACTTGTCTAGAAAGGACTATTTCAAGAACTTGGAGAGTTACAATGTGATGATTTATTTTCTTTGTAAGGCGGGAAAAACCAGAGAAGGTTATGGTGTTCTTCAAGAAATAAGGAAGAAAGGACTTGTCCCAAACATTGCATCTTACAATTGTCTTCTCGAATCTTGCTGCAGGGATGATCTCCTTCGCCCTGCAAAAAGGCTGTGGGATGAGATGTTTGCAAGTGGTTGTCGTGGAAATGCTGAGAGTTACAAAATCCTCATCCGAAAATTTTCAGAAGTTGGTCAAGTTGAAGATGCTAGCCGCATGTTCCACCATATGGTCGGGAATGGATTGGAACCAGATTATGCTACATGCAAATCCCTCCTTGAAGGCCTTTGCTTGGCGAATGATTTTGAAATGGCTCGTATAGTCTTTAGCAAGTGCACCCAACATGATGTGAAACTTGCAAACAGCTTAAAGAGTGTGCTTACAGCCAACCTCTGCAAAGACGGTGATGCTTTAAGTCCTGTAAACAACAGTTGCTAAAAGGGCATTGAGATATGGAAAGAGCAGTATTTGTTTAAGGCAGTGAAAAAGTGTCACAAAAACATGAAGCTAACTCTACTAAAACAACTCAAGATTTCTGTATTTCTCTGCAAGAAAGTTCAGCTGATATGAAATGGTTCCTCTCCTGACATAAGCTCACCACTACCATTTAATCTTTATGGTAATCGGAAGATTGGTGGTGATGTCTTTCAAGGACTGAAAATTAACTACTGGAGAGTAAGGTGTGTCTTCTCTTTTCAGTTGATAATCTTGGATTGTCCCAGAGAGATGAGCAGTCTTAGGCCACTAGAGGTGCTGCTATTTGTTAAAAAATAATCACCTTTAAGGACCAACTGAGATTTTGTTGTTCGTTTTCCTTGTGATGCTAGGATTATGTTCACCTTTATCTGTATGTGGTTTGTGTCAAATTACCAGTAGTCATTGCTACTTGACATTTCCTTTCCTGTTTGAAACCCATCTGCTTGGTACAGTTCTTGTTCGAAACATCTTTGAGTGCTTGAGAAAGCTACTGAAGTTACTAATTTAATTCTGTTTGTAATATTGATTGTATGTGCCTTACTGATGTAGATCACTAAAACTAATGGATCCTTGTGCACCTTTAAAAAAAAAAATTGCATAAGGCAGGCATTTTCTTCACGTCTACCATACTACGTCTTCGTAGTTGTGAATTCTCTCTCAAAATTTTAAAATATAAGTATATATGTCGATACTAAATTCCACACTGAGATCAGTTATGATATTTATAATAGAAAGAGCAGAAATTCATATATGAGAAAGTTTATATTTGATCGTTGGGCATTTATCTTTATTAGATTCAATAAAAGATAACATAGGTTTTATTACTGCTAATCTTATATGCATCCAATAGTTTAATTCTTCCTTCTCAAACAGTTTATCATGGACATATGATTTTGCATCTTATCATATGCATCTTCATCTCATGTGTGCCTGTATATTGTTTCGGTGATTCAGGAAATTGTATCAGCTAAGCTTATGTAACTTAAACTGCAAGTTTTCCACTGCCTTAGTTAGATAGTTTTGCTTCTAAATTCCACTACTCTATCTGTTGCAGTGGAGGTTTGGACCAAAGAAAGAGAGGCTGCTAGATTACGGGCCAGTTTTAATGCGTTATTGTCAGAAGTACATTACGTGAATAAATTATGTGCTGAGAGAAAGGAAGCAGAAAGTTCTCTTAAGGAAAAAGTGGAAGAAGATAGAAGAATGTGATGCCCATAGATCACAGTTGAAATCAGTATATAATGCATTGCTTAAAGCAAATATGGTAGGATCTCTTTATGTCCTTTCCCTTCCTCACACATTAGCTACACAGGCATGCATAGTTGCATATGTTTCCTCCCAAACAAAATATTACTGAGAGATTAGACATTGTTAGTTTCACATTGATAGTATTTGATAATCTTATATATGATCTGAAGGGTGCTTGTGAAACTGATGTTATCTGCATCAGATTGCTGCATGTGTAAATATTCAAATACTGTGGATTACCACTACGGCTCTGTTTACCACTACCTTTTCAGCTAGTTTATTTTTAGCTCCATGAGATTTTTTAATAAAAAAACTCGTGACATGAACGCGCAGCTTTTTTATGAAAAGTTAGCTGGTTTGAGAAACTAACCATGATCTCGTTGAAATAAAAAACTACCTAACCAGCTACTACTAGCTAATTATTCAGCTACCAGCTACCTTTTTAGCTAGTTTTGCTAAACATGTGTCCGTATCGCTTGGGTATTATACTGTATATATAAGGTATTATTGGAAACCTTTTTAACAAAAACTTGGTAATAAATCGGAAGACACAAATACCGGATGTCTAATTGAGGTGAAAAGAATCCAATTTTGTATATGAGTAGAAATGATATGAGGTTGTACATAAGAATATTCAATTAATATGTGCTGACTGCTGATGAGTTATTTTGTGCAGCAGGTCTCTGACCAACCCATGATGTAGACTGTAGTTGATCCTTCGTTAGGAATTCAAATATATAACTTAAATAGTTTATGAATGTATGATTAAAATCGAGAGAATTTTACTATTGTGTTTAGTCTTAATTTGTATGCAAATCTTTGTTAATCTTTTCTTCTTCTTATATTTGTAGGATGCTGCTGCTTTCTGGAGTCGGCAACCCTTAGCAGTGTGGGAGTACACATCGAGCTATATATAATTCAAGCATATTATTGGTGTTGTCCTTGCCTTGTCAAGCAATGCACAAAAACTCATTCGCAATGAAGTTGCAGCTTTCTCCACTGGAAGGCAGTGCAATTCTCCAAAACCAGTTTCACTTTGAAGGCATCGGGTAAGGAAGTACCAAGCATGTGGCGTAGACACAGGATTGAGATCGACGCAAAAGCGTGATCCTGGCGTTGGATTATGTGTCTCCACTTGTATAGAATGTTACTTGAGATTGTGCGTCCCCCTGATTTATAGTATTTGTTCATACTCAGATTCAAATGAAATGCACGTCAAGGCTGTGTGTCCTCTGACATTGTATTGTTGTTACCTAAGTTAAAGAGTGAGTTCTTCCCTTTATCACTCACAATATTTGTAAATTTTCTGCCCTAACCTGTAGGGAATTAGTCTAGCTAACTTCATTTCTGTATCTTTTTTTCCATTTGAGAATCCGAAAATCTTAGAAACAAGTTTCCATTTAAATACGACATATATTATTAATAAAACCACTAATGTTATTAATCAAAACATCTATATTATTAACGAGATGATTATTATTATGATATCTTCGTCTCATCAAACTTCTAATGTATGGTGCGTTGTTTTATGCGAAAAGTTAAAATAATGATAAAAATGAAGAAGATGGGGAAAAGTGTACTTTTAATGTTAAAATTTGTAATTTTTGTATAAAATTGAAATTGTTTATTATTTGTTAGTGGTGGAGTAACTTTCTTTTTTAGTTATGTATGAAGTTTGATGGGACGGCTAAAAATGACAAATGTATAAAGTTTGTTGGGACAGAAGGAATATAAAAATACTAACATTGAGAACATAGATGTTTTGATTAATAATATCGATAATATTCTCAAAAATATATGTAAGTCTCTAAATAAATGATCTAGATACCGTCTTTTAGAAGACTTTCTTAAACATTAAACTCCGTTGGTATGAATTTTCTCAATTTGGTTGAAGAATGTGGCCATGATAAGGGGAAAATTCGCTCCAGAACCTAATTGAGGGGCAAACTTTAAATTGCGACCCAGTAAATGAAATGTTTATAAAAAATGACCTGAGTTATATTATAGAGTGAAAAAAAAGTTGTATCATAAAGTGTAAATAATACATAGGTCGTTGTATAAAATATGGAAGTCGGAGTTGGAAGTTGGAGATCAAAATGGAGAAAGAAGCGGATCACGGTGGAGAAAGGAGTAACGGAGAAAGCCAGAGGAAGAACTGGAGAGAAAGCTGTTCAATTGACTTGGATTTTATTTTTATATTTTGGAGTTTTTACTCTATATATAATATTTACAATACTCAGATAACCGGCTATTAAATAGCGAAAGTTGTATATGTTGTCCGATTCATAGAAATGGATAAACGGACCGAATCCACGGATACATGGGCAGCCCTAATCCTCACGCACTCCTGAGCCACTTAAACCCTTGTACCTCCATTTCTTCTTCTTATTCTTGACACCTGATCCTCTGAAATAAAACAAGGGTACACACTAGGGTTTATCCATCTATCAATCAATCATTTCATTTCTAGTCCCAACAATGGCGACTCGCTACATAACTCGTTCTCTCTTCACATCCACCAAGCAATCCATCACCTCTACCGTCTACCGCTCCTACTCCGCCACCACCTCCCTCGTCCCCAACTATTCAACATCCTCCTCTCTCCTTACACGCCTCCGCCCTCTAGTTGCCGCTACCACCTCCCTCCGTCGCGGTTCCCCTCTCTTCGCCACTCGGAGTTTGTCCACTCAACCGAACAATAATTCGCTCAGCGACCCTAACCCTAACTGGTCCAACCGTCCCCCAAAGGAGACCATTCTGCTCGATGGTTGCGACTTCGAACACTGGCTTGTTGTAATGGAGAAGCCTGAAGGTGATCCTACTAGAGATGAGATTATTGATAGTTACATCAAAACCTTGGCCATGGTCGTCGGAAGGTCCATTTCTCACCTTTTCTCTCTTCTAATTATGTGTTTACATTCATTTTAGGTAGGTGTTTCCATTTGTATTTTTTATATGTACTTGAATTGAATTGAATTATCTCCTGTTTTCATTTGTATTTTTTTTTATATATACTGTATGTAGATTATTGGGCTCATCTTGGTAGTATAATTGTTGTGATTTTGAGCATTTGTTTGGATTGCATTCCAAACCAGTTAGGGATTAATTTTCTTCTATTCAGCTTCCATCTGAATTGCTCCTCATAGATTTTTGATAGTTGCATCAAAACTTTGCCTTGGTTGGACTGATCCTTAACTGTGGTGATTTTTGGCAAATTTATGGGATGCATTGTTTGGATTGAATTCCGAATGAGTTGGAGATTATTTTCAAGACCTTGTCAAGTATTACTAAAGTTCCTTGCATTTATGTACCCTATTCAGTCTCTTTGTGGAATTCATCATATGGAACATTCAGATGTTGCTGTTGCTCCCTATTTTAGGTTCATACTTCATTGGTGCGTAGACTTTTCTGCACTAGTTTAAGGTCCAGTCAGTGTGTGTTATGGGAGGAGTCTTGCTCTTTTTTGTTTGTTCATACTAAGACTTGTTGCTTAAGTGCTCTGTGTTCCATATTTTGGGTTATAGATCTAATAGATAGTTGACACATTGCAGTGAGGAGGAGGCCAGGCAGAAGATATATTCTGTTTCCACTAGGCATTATTTTGCCTTTGGAGCCTTGGTGTCTGAAGAACTTCATTACAAGTTGAAAGGTAATTAATTCAAATTTTGTTTTCTAATCAACTGACTTGTGGCATATCTGAAACATTCAGTTGTTAATATAGTTTTTTAATCTTCTATGCAGAGCTGCCTAAAGTTCGGTGGGTGCTTCCTGATTCATACCTGGATGTCAAAAATAAGGATTACGGAGGTATGGGGGCTCAATCCACTGTCTGTTGTTTTGCATGGTTATACTTATACCTGTTTGTGTTATAAAACCCTCATACCACTTCATTTTGTATCATCTCCTACAGTAATCTGATCTATTTAATTTATGCATCTATCTTACATTCGATCGCTCAGAATGTCAGATCATTCTTTTGTTTATCTTTCATTGGCCATGCATTTATTTTCAAGCTCATGTTGGGGTCTTGTTTATGTAAAAGCTCCATACTGGGTTATACATTGATCCCTTCAATGGTAGTACTAGATTTTATGCGAAATCATGATTTATTATTTTGTATTTAAAGGGACTTTTCTGTTATGAATGGTATGATTCATTGTCTTTTCGTGTAACATTTGTTTGCTTTTCTATTTTGCTTGTTTATAACTAGATGTTTTTGCTCGATATTTGTGTTATTTTGTAGGGGAACCTTTTATCAATGGAGAAGCCGTTCCATATGACCCCAAGTATCATGAGGAGTGGGTAAGGAACAATGCTCGTGCCAATGAAAGGAACAGGCGCAATGACAGGCCTCGCAATTTTGATAGGTCTAGAAACTTTGATAGACGAGAAGGCCCACCCGGATCAATGCAGCCCAACAACCGTCAACCTCACATGCAGCACCAGCAACCAAACATGCAGCCATCACAGCCCAACAACCGTCAACCTCACATGCAGCACCAGCAACCAAACATGCAGCTGTCACAGCCCAACTATGGTGGAGGTGCACCTCAAGCTATGGGAAACTACCCACCACAAAACCAGTATGGCAATGGTCCCCATTATCAACCCGGCCCAGGACCCAATAACAACTTCAATCAAAACATGGGACCTGGATCTGGACCAAACCCAGGTCTGGGACAAAATCCAATGAACTATTCCCAAAATCCTGGATATGGTGGACAACATCAAAGTGGCTATGCGACAAATGCAAGACAGAATCAGAGATATGAACCAAATGTTGGTGGGTCTGCATATGGAAATCAAAATGTCCCGGGAAGAGACATGCCCCATCATCCTACTTACTGAACAATCTTGTAGTTGATATGAACGGTTGTCATTGTAATCCTAGGACTATACTTCTGAATTTCTCTGTCCTTTGATAATCCTGCTAAATGTTTTCCTATTAGTGCAGCACTGCAGCCTATTGATTGAGTGTCTTTTCCTGGGAAATATCGAGTCTATTTAATCTTTGGAATATCACTTAGTAGTCATGTTACCGTGGAACGGTGGGATGTCTGGAATGTATAAAATATAAAATGACATTGTTGTTTACGTACCTATTTTGTCATGAAATGTATACTGCAATGGTTTGCTATAAACATTTGAACTTTATCCTTGTTATCAATTTTTAGCACTGGGGCAAGTTATTTGGTTGAACGAACAAAGCATTGTTGTCTTTGCTTTTCAGGTCTTTTAAGTTTTGTACTAGTATTAGTCCGTAAGTTACTTTTAATAATAAATAGAACGAAAATGATAAAATAAATTTGTTGAAAAAATAAAGTAGTCAAAATTTATGTAAATAAATTTGATCATGGTGTTGGATGATAGTCCATTCTTCATCCAATATATTATCATTGAGTATTTATTATTAACTAAATAAAATATAAAAAATAGAATTTCACCATACCATCTATTAATTAGTAACAGGCATATATATATTTTTCGAAAAAATAAAGTATCCTCAAATGTTACCAAAATAAATACAAGACGATATATACAACTCAACTCAATCAATACAGTTGTTCACTACAATCTCCGTGTGGTATATGTGTTGTCATCTACTACATACATAAAAAGGAAATTATACAAACATAAATTCACATGTTACAGTTATTTTTTTTTCAACCCACCATTTCCCAACAACCCGCGATTACGCATCAACCTACCAAAGACACAAAATTATATTCTACAAACATAATTTTGTATGGCCCGTTATAGATGAAAAAAAGTAGAGAAAAGAGTTTACCACCTATAGAGCATCAACCAGATACATACCCCTTCTCCGCCCATATCGTCATGGATATCAAGAAAGTACAGAGAAGATCGAATACAATTTTTCAGTTTGTGACCACCCCCACTCCCCCTCCAGGATGGGGGTGGGGCTTGTTATGGAGATTTAGAAAGTAAAGAGAAGATCGAAGAAAGTTTTCCACCCGGAGCGTATCAGATCACCACAGGCCCGTTATGTATCAAGAAGTAGATTGAAGATCGAAGAGGTTTTCCCGGCCTAGAAGCATATGAAGACCCCCCGAACCCCAAACGGAAAAAATGTAGTTTTTACTAACTTAATCATCATAAAATGTTGTTGTTGAGTTTTATAACAAAGATATGGAATGGGTTCAAGTATATGTCAGACGGGCCCGAACATTATTATTTCAAACGCGGTTGAATTCGGGTTGGACCAGTCCTTCCAGCCAGAGGCCATAGAAGAGAACCCTAATACCTCATCCAATCAATGAAATATTATACATAAAGAAATGAAAATTTGAAGTGTTCACATATAAAATGTATTTGATAGAATCATATACATACATGTAAAGAACAACACACTACCAATTAGTTCATGTGTATCTCTTCTATCTTCTAGAACTGAAAAGAGTATATCAAATATGGATCCAAAGGTACTTCTACTAAAGTAATGTCTATGACTTGGCATGTCAAATTGCTATGATTGGTCATATATAAATCTTCTAATTTCATATATGGAGTGAAAATGGTTTAAATTAAATAGTTGAAATAAAAGCAAATCGGAATAAAAGTTAACCTTATAGATCTTTATAAAAATTTCAAGTATAATCAAAATTCGCATACACACATGCATTTTATTTACTACTAAGTCGCAAGGTAATTTAGTCACATTTTCAGTGACAACACCAACTCATCTAATTTACGTGATAGTGGAGAACGAACACGTGCTCAAGTTTATTATTTTATATCCCAGTTGTGCAGTGTGAACTTTAACTCTACATTTTTTTTTGCACCAATTTTTACTTATTAAAAATCCCAAAGATATGATATTCCTGGTATCCAAGTCAAATATGTATCGAATAATATTTTACAGCCATTGCAACCCAATATGATGGAGCTTATTATAAAATATAGAACAATCAAATAAATAAATGAGCAATTCAAGAAGAATATGTGTAGAGTTGTATTTAAGTACACAATATTATATTATAGACAACAAAGTGTAACATATTTAGTCGCTTCACTCCAACCAATAGGTCGGAGGTTAGAGTCACCTTTGTCGTTTAAAAAAAATAGTACATGATTATATTATCTAATATTATTGTTAGTCGACTTTAATAAAACTTGTGTTTATAAATCCTATTTTTTTTAGAATATATGGATGGATAAAGATAAACTGTTTCACAAACTATAAGATTGCGAAGGAGACTGTTTTTTTTTAATAGAATAGTAAAACTATATTTTCTTTTTTAGCGAGATTATCCTTATGCTCTTTTTTTTATTTTTTTTGAGTGGACATTAATAAAAAAACAAAAACAAATTTAAACGAAAAAAATCTTTTTTTCTATATTTTATGTTTTCAAACCTTATCATCCACCCATAGCGCCATTAGACAATATTAAGAACTCCTATTGGACATACAATTTTTTCAATTGACATAAATATAGGTAGATAACACAAAGTCTTTACTTTTCAACCAAAGTCAAAAATTAAACTTATTGCTTCAAACGTATTTATAAACTAAATATTTTCACTTCTAATCATTACATCGGTCGTTTTTAGCTTTCCAAATAAACCAGATTACACAATGCCAAGCCGTTAGCCACATTTACTTATATATACTTGGGCGTCACTAAGTTAAGTTAGAGAATTCCATTAAATCATCCATCACTACAAGAAAGAAGGCGAATTGCGACGCTATATAGCGACGAATCACTAAGAAATCCGTCGCTATTTCTGGCGATGGATAAAAGTATCCGTCGCTATTTAGCGACGGATAATTTATCCGTCGCTAATTAGCGACGGATAATTTTATCCGTTGCCAGTTTATCAGATTGAAAAATAAAAAAAAAAGAAAATATTTTTTTTCTATCCGTTGCTAAATAGCGACGGATAAATCTATATGTCGCTAAGTTATTTACTAAAATCGATTTTCAGTTCCACAGTTCAACAGTTCATTTCTTTCTTTTCTTCTCCTTCTCTCATTTCCGTTTCTTCTCCCGTTTTATCGTCTCTGCCACCGCCGTCCGCGTCTCCCCCGTCGCCGCCTGTCTTGGTACTCCATCTCTACTCCACCTCCATCTCTCAATTCGGAAGGTATTTAGCAAAACCCTTACTATTTCAAATTTGAGGATTTTTGTGATTTTGAAGTGTTTGAGTATGTAGTTAGTTTGA
>JAYMSP010002219.1:0-25525 GCA_036897095.1 Plantago elongata
TTAGACCAAACTGATCAGGTATTGGTCAAACGCTTGGAAGGCGCGACCTCCGGAATCGCTTGGATGGTGGGCAGTGACCCACCGCGACCCATATTAGGGACCGTTGAATAGTCCACAATAAACACTAGCCCGAACACTTAACGCAGCAGGTGACATCACCCAGCGCCATTGCAACAAGGCATATACCCCAGCTTCGATAACACTTGTCGACAATGTCGACCAATATGGTTTCCCCATTTCAATTTTCAGAAAACAATAGTGAGTGGTTGCTTTTCAGAAAACATTTTCGTGCAATGCAGTTTATGCAGGATAACAAGACACTATCAAATACACTTCCACTGGAAAACAATAATAACTTGACGATTGATCAGATACGTGACACTTGCAGAATTTCAAACTCAATAACGCATTAGTAACTAAATTCTCGCAATCAGTGTTCGAATCGGGTTAGTCAGAGTCATCGCGTAGCAGAATTAACGATAAACAGAAGGATAATGAAACAGGAAGGAACACTGAGATTTTAAGCAAGGAAAGAAGACACTTTAATTTTTCCCAGGGCCTGACACCGAATGCCAGTGTTCGATCTTCCTCTCATTCCCCACGCTATCAAACAAGCTGAATTTGGTTTTCCCTGCTGTCAAACTTTGTTTCGATTTCGTCCTAGCAGATTCCAATCCGGTGTTCGCGGTTAGGGGTGGGCGTTTGAGATGGGATATTGGGAAAATCCCGATCTCGAATGGTTTTATTCTAAAATTCCTGATCCCATTTGGAATAAATCTCGAATTTCTATATTAAATTTCGGGACGGAATTGAGATTAATTTTACATCTCAATTTGAATTTCGGGATGGAATTGGAGAATATATATATATATATAGTACAATGTTTATAAGTTGAATTAAATAATGAAATCATTATATTATATAAGTAGAATTGAATGATTTATTAATCTATTTTGGTAGTACTATAATTTTAGATTGGAGTTACATGTTTGCACTACAACTTTTAGATCAACTACAGGTGTTCTGACTTTTAAAGCAAATTTAGTATTTAATTTTCTCATTAATTTAATTATAGTGAAATTACATGTATGATGATGTTTAAGGTTTTGAATCAAACATATTATGTTGCCTATATTTATTTAAAAATAGTAGAAAACAACTCAATACTTGAATTAGATGATGAATATGCATTAGGCTTATTTGGATCCCGAAATCCCGTCCGATCCCGTCTGAATTTCGAAAAATTCCGACTTTATTTGGAACGGGATTGGGATGTTAAATAATTATCCCGATCCCGAATTCTCATTCCCAAAATCTCAAAGTCCCAAATTTTAACGCCCGACGCCCACCTCTATTCACAATTTCTCCCTGCTCTGAGTTGTTCGACCCTCTATTTGATCGTGCCACATGAGTGTGATCGATTTTCGCCTCTATGTCGATTTATTTATCACGGTATGTACCGGCAACGGAAGAATCGTACATAACTGATACCATGTAAGAATGTGAGGGTGTGAGAATTGAATCATGTGACTCTATCTATTGATTCACCGTGTATATATATACGAAATATAATACACATTACAATAGGATAAGGATATTAAGATTATAGCTAAGCTTTACTAATTTTATTCTAACTAGACTACTAATAAGATAAATATTCTATCTAATATTTACATATTCCATCAGGATGTTCAATACCGGTCGAATCTAAATTTTAAAACATAGATTATAACCAAAGCCACAACCCTAAACTATGTCCCGTTGTGTATGATTGTATGGTTTTAATTAATACGGAACATACAAAGTGCGGATCAGTTGTAATACGCTTCACCTTTAATCAATAGGTCGAAAGTTCATATCACTCTTTAGCCGTTTCAAAAGGAAAAAGAAGGATTATTTTTCCTTCTTATCATGACTATAATGTTATAAACTCTACCATTATAAAAAAAAATATACAAATCTATATTAAGAATGTATTCAACATGAAAATCACATCTCAGTTAATAAGACGGTTCATCTCTAACTAATAGATCGGAGTTCGAATCATCTTTTAGCTGTGTTTTTTTTTAAAGAATGTATTCAATATTAGATTTTATGAATTTTATTATTTCACAACGGATGCAATTTTTATGGATATAGACTCTGTTTACTACTAGTTTTTCAGTTAACTTTGCAGCTTAATAATTTTTTTTATAAAAAACTCGTTATGTGAATGTGCAACTTTTTATTCAAGCTAGTTGGTTTGATAAACTAATAAGTTAGCTTGTTAAAAAAACGACACATAATCAACTACCAGCTACATTTTCATCTGTCAACTAATTTTTTAGTTACCAACTATTTTTTCAATTAGTTTTGTTAAATATAATCATAAAAAATTCCAAAGGTTACTATACTTCTCTCATTGATGATTGACATCTAACTCAACTATAATAAGTATCGTTCTATTATATTTCACTTTTTTCATTGGAGTATAAAACTTTTTGGCAAATCTAGTTGGGGTCCTTGAGTAATAACCCCTTTTTATAATTCTTTAGTACCTACCACGAGATCAGTTGAAAAAACAGAACGGCTTTAGAATTTTTCAGGAGGTTCAATCAGGATATTTAAAGATGTCCAGGACAATGTTGCACATGCTAGGTCACATGGCTTGGTTTCATTCTTGGCAGGGCCCAAACATGCACATGGCAAACATGTGCACTCAAACCTCTTGCATTAACCACATAACCAATCCAACTCAAGGGCATATATCAAGTGCTTCAAAAATAAACAGAAGAGGACTTTTCAAATAAAATTGGACAATTTAACTACAGTACATAACATCACAAGTAACATGAACTCTCCAAGAGAAACATATAGATCGCAGAAATTAACATCTCTCCACAGTAATCACAGACCCTCTCTCAGTTTTAAGCTACTACTGCTGGCATGGAAAGGTAAAAGCGGATGGATTCAAACACCTACCCATAGCAGAAATATTACCAGAAAAACACAACAGACTGAACTTGCAATTGCATAGGGAATAAATGAAACGGACGAATATTTATGGTAGGCCTCACATGTTGTCCATCTCTTCTTCCTCTTCATCCTCATACTCGCCTTCATCCTCAGCAGTAGCATCTTGGTATTGCTGGTACTCTGAAACAAGATCATTCATGTTGCTCTCAGCTTCGGTGAACTCCATCTCATCCATACCTTCGCCAGTATACCAATGCAAGAAAGCTTTCCTCCTAAACATAGCAGTAAACTGCTCACTCACTCTCCTGAACATCTCCTGGATGGAGGTGGAGTTTCCAATGAAAGTTGAAGCCATGGAAAGGCCTCTTGGTGGGATGTCACAGACACTTGATTTCACATTGTTTGGAATCCACTCAACAAAGTAGGAGGAGTTCTTGTTCTGGACATTGATCATTTGTTCGTCAACTTCCTTGGTGCTCATTTTACCTCTGAACATGGCAGATGCTGTAAGGTAACGTCCATGACGTGGATCAGCAGCACACATCATGTTCTTTGAATCCCACATTTGTTGAGTGAGCTCAGGGACTGTTAGGGCACGGTATTGCTGAGAGCCACGGGATGTCAAAGGAGCAAATCCAACCATGAAAAAGTGGAGACGGGGGAATGGGATCAAGTTGACAGCGAGCTTCCTGAGGTCAGAGTTGAGTTGACCAGGGAAACGGAGGCAACATGTAACACCACTCATAGTTGCAGAAATTAAGTGGTTCAAATCACCAACTGGATTAAAAATAAGAAGTCAGCAGTAGATCATGTACAATTTAAATAATTTGCAACTGAGAGGACACTGAATCATGTAGTAAAAGGAGCAGACATATGTGCATTTCAAGCAAAACCTAAAGAGAGTTTTTAATGTCTTTAGTCACAAGTATCTTTAGAAACAAACTTCCAATTAGAAGTCAGAACCCCAAATATTCTATTAATCTTAGTGGCCACAAGGTTTAGACCAGGTCTATAGAAGAATCCCCTAACTAAGTATCTGTAAATTAATTGTCAAGCAAATGCAAACTTTATATGTGAAACTGTAGGGTATGCTTAAACACTAATGAAGCTAAAAGTAAATAAAGGAATTAATTTAGGTAACAAACCATTTCAGCAAACTATTATGAGAAATTTACTTGGAGTAAAGTACAAGGCAAATCCTATTAGGCAGTAAGTCATATCAGTGTAGGTAATGAACAGTGCATAAAGCTGTAATTGCAATTCCAGTGTAGTGTACTCACAGCTGGGAGTGGTGAGTTTGAGAGTTCTGAAGCAGATATCATACAGAGCTTCATTGTCAAGCACCATGCATTCATCAGCATTCTCTACTAGCTGATGCACTGAAAGTGTGGCATTGTAAGGTTCAACCACTGTATCTGAAACCTTAGGGGAAGGGAAGACTGAGAACGTTAACATCATCCTATCAGGGTATTCTTCCCTTATCTTTGAAATAAGCAAAGTGCCCATTCCAGAACCAGTTCCACCTCCAAGTGAATGGCATACTTGGAAACCTGAAAATCAAATCCAACTTGCCACAATTAGCCCTCGAATATGCAGACCAAATTCTAAATGACACTAACATTTATACTAAATCAATACATCAAGTCAAGTAATCAACCTTGAAGGCAATCACAGTTCTCAGCTTCCTTCCTCACAACATCAAGAACAGAGTCAATAAGCTCAGCACCCTCAGTGTAGTGACCCTTAGCCCAGTTGTTACCAGCTCCAGACTGACCGAAAACAAAGTTATCCGGCCTGAAGATCTGACCATACGGACCAGTGCGAACACTGTCCATGGTTCCCGGCTCCAAGTCCATGAGCACAGCACGCGGCACAAACCGACCACAAGACGCCTCGTTATAGTACACATTGACACGCTCCAACTGCAAATCAGACGTCCCAACATATCGTCCAGTCGGATCTATCCCATGCTCTTCACAAACAACCTCCCAAAACTTGGAACCAATTTGGTTACCACATTGGCCTCCTTGAATATGAAGGATCTCCCTCATCTTTCCTGTAATCAATCACACTCTAATTCAAACAAGTGACAAATGTAAACTTAGCTGAGTAATTCAAACTCTATTCCAACTAATCACTCCATTTTAACATCAAAATTGCATTACATAATTTACATTTACAGATCTTATACAAATTGAGCTAGATCTGCAGCTGATCTATAAATTACAGTACTAATTAGCAAATGATTGGCACTTCACAGTTAACAGCAGCAGAAAATAAATTAGATTGCAGCGAAATTGATTATATTCACAGCATCAGTCTGGATTAGTCTAAATCAACGGTAACAATTACAGATTGAGATGAACAAAAAATCAAATTAAGTACATGTAACATGATCATAAAAATTAACGAAAGCTAGAAATGGGGCAAAATGGGAAGAATTGAAATGCAAATCAAATACATAGATGAAGAAGAGTTACGGTTGAATGAACGGATAGAAATGTGAAGCTTGGAGAGAAGAAGATTGAGTGAGAAATCTCTACTCGATTGAGTAGAGTGAGAGAGTGAACAACTGTCGTGTCACAAAAGTTTGGCTAAACAGGGATTTTATATACTCTCTCAGAGAAGAGACGCCTTTTATTATTTCCCTCCTGTTTTAGCTTCAGCTTATTTACTACCGTTGGATTGGGATAACGGATGGTTAGGAATAAATTTGAGATTAGGGAAAGGTGAGATTTGAATCTTTTTGAACATTGGGAATGGGAGTGGGTATGGGTTTAACTGACGGCTGTGCCCTCTGGCAACAAGACTATTCTGCCCTTTTGCTCAATTTGAACCGTTTCGTTTAGAATTAAATTCAACTTAATTATATATTTTTTATATAAAAATGTTTAACTAAAATTTAATTTCAATTATAAACCAAACCACCGAACATGATGTGGATATGGAATAATAATTAAAATTTAAAAAATATAGTAACAACAAATTTTCTTAATTATATATTTTATTCTAATTGCTAGTTAAACATACACCCATTCAATATTTTTCACTTGTATTTTTAGTCAATGAAATAAATAAAAATTTAAACGTCTTGAAGTGAACATAATAATAATAATAATAAGTTATGGTGCGTTGATTAAGTGAAAAATTGAGTAAATTCTAATAGGAATTTCAGAGTTTCGTCCCATTAGTCTGAGCAACATGATTTATAAGATAGCTACTAAAGCTATCACCAATAGGTTAAAACCTCGCATGTCGAGTTTCATTGTTGAAAACCCAGTCTGCATTTGTCCCTAGTCGGTTGATCACTGATAATGTCTTGATCGCTCATGAGATTAATCATTATAATAAAAAATAATAAGACGAAAAGTGATGGGTTCTTGTCTTTTAAGTTGGATATGAGTAAGGCCTATGACATGGTGGAGTGGTGCTTTTTGGAGCAGGTTATGTTGTGATTGGGTTTTCATGTGTAGGTGGTTACCCGGATAATGCCGTGTGTTACATCAGTGTCATACTCACTGATTATGAATGGAGTTGTAAGCTCTACATTCCGACCCGAGCGTGGATTGCGGGAAGGAGATCCTTTGTCTCCATATTTGTTCCTTTTTGTTGCAGATATTATGAGCTCCATGCTCCATAGAGTGGAGGGTGTTCGAATTTGTCAAGGAGCACCGAGTGTCTCACATATATTGTTTGCAAATGATACATTCATTTGCTGTAAAAGCTACAGAGGTGGCAGCTTGGAGGATCGAGGAGGTTCTTATTGAGTATACCAAGGTTTTTAGGCAGGAGGTGAATTTTTCATAGTCGGCGGCAGTTTTTAGTAACGGAGTTACATAGAGGAGACAAATTCGAATTCTCAATATTCGGCAGGTTGAGGAGATAGAGTGCCATGATAAGTATTTGGGTATGCTGTCTATGCTAGGTCACTCGAAAAACGAAGCTATTGCTTCAATACGGGATACAATATGGCGACATATTAAAGTCTTCGAGAATAAGAATATGTCTAGTGCTGGTAAAGAGGTAATGATCAAATCGGTACTCCAGTCGATTCCGACATATGCGATGAGTTGCTTTAGATTGCCCAAGACTTTCTTAGAGGATGAAGTCTTTGATTGCGATATTTTGGTGGGGCAGCAAAGGTACAGATAAAATTCATTGGATAAAATGAGAGGCATTGAAATAAAGTAAATGAGATGGAGGTTTAGGCTTCCGAGATCTTAAAGCATTTAAGTGGTTTTATTGGCTAAACAAGCTTGGCATTTACTTACTCAATCGTCCACTTTCTTGTCTCGATTGTTGAAAGTGAGATATTATCCGAATGGGCGTGTTTTGGAGGCTACTGCTTCAAATGGGGTCTCGTATACTTGGCGGAGTATAGCGTCATCTATTCCTACACTTCGATCAGGGTTGCGATGGAGGGTTGGTGCGGGGTGAGCATACGGGTCTGGTATGATGCGTGGGTGCCGCGGGAAAATTTCTCTTCATGCGTCAAACGCCATAGTGAGGTTCCCGATTCACTTTTGGTTTCTGGCTTGATGGCAGGACAAGGGAGCCGACGGTATAATTTTTATATTTAAAAAATATATCTTCACTGGTCTCGTTTTGTAAATCTCGAAAAGAATATAAACGACAGTATAATTTTTATATTTTTTAAATATTAAAATAATCAAATAAACAAAAAAGAAAACAAAAAGTGGTTGGGTCCCAAAAACATAACCTCACTCGGTCGCATACACAACCGAGTGAGGTGCTACTAGTGACTGCCAACAATGATCGGTCCAACTTTAATTGCTCCGCAATTAAAATACAACCTGATTATTTATAATGGACGAAATTATACTATATTACACCACATTTTAATCTTAGGGGCTGATTGGAGTAGCATTCAAATGCCCATTTGAATGCTACTTGAGGATTTTGTGATTATTATGACATTTAAATGCCATAACAAACATATAATATCCTATCAATTACAGTTCTATACCAAATACAATTTTAACAATCCTACTACAATTCTGATCACTGTTCAGACATTTAAATCGCATGTCAATCATCCCTTTAGTCATTTTTTAGAGTTTTCAACGTAAATCTACCCCCAACCACTGAACATATTGAATTTATTGGGCTAATCTGCCTTTTTGACATAATTAAGTCCCAGATAGTGAGGGCAAAAGGGTGAATGTAACAAGCATCGGCATCGCGATCGCCATGTTCAAATAAGATGAATAATTGTAGTTTACCAATATACAGTATGACGCAAAATGAAGATTATTAAATTAGACTGCCCACTAGGCTAGATTTTCGCTTTTCAGTATAGTTCAGGAGCAGCAGGAGAGGAGACCATACGCATCCTTTCAGATCTAAGCAGTTTCAATACCATGTGATTCACGCGCTCAAAAAACCCGATTATATACACGTGTACGATCGTAATTGGCTTAAAACGTAGAAGTGAAGAAAGGGCGAGTGAGGCTGGCAAAAATGGTCGTAGTATAACGCAGCACATCACATGAGATACAATAGTCGCCATGTGGCCTGCCAGCCTTTGCATTAACCAAGTTTAGTGGACTACTCATACAAGATAATTTCTTTTAATATATCGTGACGGTTTCAATTGAAGTCCGGCCTCTGGACGGACGAGAGAAAATTTTATGAAAAAGTAAAGAGATATGGTTTTTTCTTTTAACGACTCGGCTTACTAGAGGCCAAACCCCAATCCTATAGGTGCTCATGTCCAGCGCTTTAAGTAATACAAGTAATTTTTAAATATTTTAGTTAAAATTTAAAAAAAGATAAAATTTTCTTAAAATATTAAATAAATATGATTCTTTTATAATTTTAACCGATTTATGGATTTCATCGGTCTGGCCGGCCGAATTTTAAAGATACCGTAGAACACATATTTTTTATTATGCTTTTATTATATTATTATGATATGATTTTAAGTTGTAAGCATTCAAAATTTTTTGTTACAGCTTTAAAGTATTGTGTTAATGTTTAAAAAAATGATATGATAGTTTTTAATGCGTCGGAAATGTATAAATTTTAATTATAGTTTTAACCACGTATGTTAATTTTTAAATACATTGAAGGTTTTAAAGTCTTACATGATACTTTTATGATGAACTTATTATAGTTTTAAAATGACAAACTAATACCGTTAAACAAACATTAAATTTAAGTTTAAAGGTTCTAAAAAAATTATTAAAAAGCAATAAACATGCTTAAAATAATATACTTAATTTAATCATTTAGAGATTTTAAAACATCTATTCTCGTATAAAAGAATCACAATAAATCTCTACTCGGTGTCTTTTTATGCAAATACAATTGAGTTGCTAAACTAGACTTTTTCTCCTGATCTATCTTTTATTGCATGTGTGTTGCTTTAATATTGCATTCGCAACTTTAATAGACCTATTGGTTGAAGAGGTAAAAGCTTTTCTCTCTTGTAATTACATATACCGAACGTCATTTCCTCTTCCACTCGGTTTATTTTCATACCATTGTCATTTCATCCATTTGGTTTACCTTCTTCCTGTTCTTCAGGTAGCGAAACAAGGGTCTGACCTGGGAGATATTGCCAATTTTCTCGGAATGCTTGAAAAGATCACAAGTACTTCAAAAAATGCAGTAGCATTAATATGCACTACAAGAAGCAGCCTTGTGCTTTTCAGAGAACGAGAGACATATCTTTATCGGAGACGAACTATTCCAACACACTTTCCCTGTAGGCACGGACCTACATACTGATCAGGGACCGCGATCACGGTCCCTCAATTTTAAACATGAAATCTCTATTATGCCCCTTCTAAAAATTTAATGAATAGTTATATATTTAACAAGAATGAATTATGAAGGAAATTGGTATTGTTAGGAAATTGGTATTGTTAGTGTTCCTATGTTCCATAAAGCCTTACATTGTCAATTAATTTCAAGTTTAATTCT
The DNA here is from genome assembly GCA_036897095.1 of Plantago elongata. Lineage (NCBI taxonomy): Eukaryota > Viridiplantae > Streptophyta > Magnoliopsida > Lamiales > Plantaginaceae > Plantago > Plantago elongata. Next base: position 9,904 of record JAYMSP010002219.1, read on the forward strand.
CAATAGTGCTAGATTTTCCAACCATTTTGTTTATATTGTTTTCTACCAATTACTTGACATTTTTCATTGTTTCTTTATGATTCAGTAACATTTTTTATTATTTCTCTCTTTTCTAATGTTTTTTAGTTTACATTTCATAATCATATTTTATAAATACTTAACTTAATGAATTTTTAAAATTAAATTTATAGTAAAAATATTTTTTATTATTTCTCTCTTTTCTAATGTTCTTTTAATTTACATTTCACAATCATATTTTATAAATACTTAACTTAATGAATTTTTAAAATTAAATTTATAGTAAAAAGATTCGCCACTCTAACATATATTTTAGCGTCCGTCTCCGTATCTGAAATCTTGATAATGATGCAGAAAGATTCATTTGTACTCCCTGTCCTGTTCTTTCGCCTCAATAAATCGAGGCTGGTGTTTTCAGTTTCATTGCAGATTCTTTATTGAAAAGGACTTCATGTCAAATATCCAAGACCACTGCTTAAAAACCTCTGGGATTATTTCGGCTAGCAGGGTAAGTGTTGTAGGTTCAAGCTTCATGGTTGATTCTCTCAATGAAGGTCTTGAAATCTTGATGAATCTTTCATATACCATGCCGACTATCAAAGTCATCTTTGCATAATCAAGATACTCCACAAGGGGCTAACGTCTCTGCCATCGTGCATTGAGGATATCTAGTCCAGCTGTCACGAACCACTGATTCCTGTCCTTTCAGTGTTTCATTTACCTTTGCAGGCTCTCCATGAGAGGAAAATGTTGGCAAATCTTCAAGTTCTCAAATTCACATTAAAACCGTTTATTGAGGTAAAATGGGAATTTGGTGACATTTGGAGGAGCCATGATTATGACACTGTTTACAGGACAAGTTGTTTACCTTGGACGAAATCGAATCAGATGGAGCTCGTTCATCTAGTCCATCGGGAAACCAACAAATCCAGTTAGAGGTGCTCTCATGATTGCAACTGGAAATTTTGGTTACTATCTCTTCTACATTCTTCAGGTGTCTAAAACTAGCTGATTTTTTTTGTTCAATCTGTCAAAATTAATCTATCTGATAAGCTAATGCTAGACAGGGTCCTTGTGTAATTTTCCTTTGTACTGCAGGCAATCACTTCGAAGACATACCCTGCAGGACTTTCACTGACAACTATGATCTGTTCCTCCGGGGCATTGCAAGGAACCGTGCTAACCCTTCTGGTAAAGAGGTGAAATGTTGGCATATGGTCCATAGGATGGAATCCCAACTTATGGAGTAATAAATCGTGTTTTCTATGTACCCTTCTCGGGAAAAAGTTTTCAAAATGAACAGCTACTGACCGTAGATTTGGTAATGCAGGGCATAATTCAGTTCAGGAGTACCTACGCTTATGGAATCATAATGTAGGTACCTATAAGTTGGGGTTCAAGTCTGCCGTTTCCAGAAATAAATAAATAATAATGAAGAAGAAAGGATTGGGTTTTTTGACTTCGTTCAATCCGCTTAACATGGTCATTGTTGTAGTGTTAAGTTCTTTCATATTTGCTGAGCAACTGGACATCAGAAAGTATGTTCTCTACAACCTATCATACAGTTAAAAAAGTTAAAAAAAACAACATTTTTCATGCATGTTTGATCAATTGTTGCAAGGTAACAGGAGCTCTTGTAATTGTAATTGGGTTGTATTTGGTTATATGGGGCAGGAGTAAGGATCAAATCGACATCTCAAAACCCGAATTACCGACCCACCACCAGCAGATCCTTCCACCACCAGCAGATGGAAATTTCCCAAACAAAACCAGGAATTAAGGACCCTTTATTTGTAAGAATGGCCTTAGGTTGTCCATGGGATTACTGTCATTTTTTTTGTATCTTATGGCATGGCAGCATATAATTAATCCATTCTTATTAGTTTTTGGTATTGTTCATGTGTATCAAATATGACAAATGTATTTATACATCAACCACACAATAATATCAAGAGCATTGAAATACTATGTTACAGACTTACAGTACATGTGTACATTCTCCAAGTGCTCAGCTAAGATAAAATTGTTGTCAGATGATGAACAGACTTAACATCACAACCACTGCATTGATTTCTTGTGTAAAGCTCCATTCTTATTCTGGCAGAGTGCAACTTTTCGTTCACAGAAATACATTTCATCAACTCGGTCTGTTTTGATGCCCATTCCAGGACAGATGTTGTCTCCACTGGAGATTCATTTGCCGTTTCTGGTATATGCACAATCATGTAACAGAGCAGAAACAATGCTTTCTGTTGAAGTTGAACATTTGTGCTTCCGTCGTGCAACAGTTGTACAAGGCGCTCGAACACACCAGCACATGTGATGTCTCCCCTGCATCTCAATAGGCTGTTGATGACATTTGAGCAGACAGAAGGGGGGAAGTTTTCATGGAGAGCAAACTTGGATAGCGCGATGCAAGCTTCTTTATGAATCTCAGCTCCTTGTTCAATGTCAGCAAGCAAAATCCAAAGTGACTTTGTCATCCAAGTATCCGCCTCAGATGAAACCCCGTGCAAGTTCCCAACTGTCTTGATACACGGAACAAGCATTTCTGAATGCGGCATGTAAGTCAATATAAACAGTTGCTTAATAATATTTCGGTAGACTCGACTACTATTCCTCAAGAATATTTGTTGGATGTAGGCAGCAGGTACCTTATCCATGGTTATCAGACTCCTTAATGCTGACTCAACCACGGACGAGATCTCCATTAATACCATAATAGAATAGTACTGTGCTTCACTGGGGCCTTTCTTCAGGAGGACGGAAAGGTGATTTAATGCTCTTGAATTGAGGATCGTTCTAAGAATCGTGCCATTACCTTTGAGAAGGTGCCAAAGGGCTCTAGCAGCCATTATGTTTCGATACACAAAAGTATCCTCCTTTTGGCTAGTTCTGCACAACTGATCACGCGAGAGAAGGTTAACAAGTAACTGAACGAGATCATCTTCTGCGAAAATGTTATGGAATCGGGGGTTACTCACAATAAGTTCTGATGCTGCCCATGCTACAATTGCTTGTAGGTTCGTAGAACCTTCTTTGAGTACTCTAACAAAATGAGAAATAGTCTCATCTGATAGAAGTTGATTACCAATTTTTGGACTCCTAATAACCTTTTTTGCATAGTCCTGTCTTTCCAATTTTACTCGTTCGAGTAATCTCAGCAAAACCTGAACCCCACATTCCTTATTGATGGACTTACTGTAAAGGACATCGTGAGATAACATTGCAAGCGCGATGGCAGTTTCAACTTGGTCATCTGGAGATCCTTTGATAAGTATTTTAATGAGTGTGCGTATGTAGCAGCGTACTGTAGGATGTTCATCACAAATGATCCCAGAGAGATTCCAGATACAGTGCTCGGTTTGGGTTGACATTGCCTCAAATGAGGCAGAGCAGATGTTCGTGCATATGCACCTCATGCGACTGCATCTCCTGACGAGGTTGACAGCGAGGTGAAGAACTTTTTTTAAGTCATCCATGATGCGATGATGTGCATTGTTGCCTATTGTATTGCTGACAGGAATGGCATAGCGAAGTAGCAATTTGAGCTGTCGGGTTTTGCTCTTGAGATCCAGGCATTCTAGCTTGAATGAGGTGGCAGCGTCCGCTCCCTTTATCACCTGATCTGTCAAATGGTACCAGACTAAAATCCTCTGTCCAAAATCCCCTATCATTAAGACCATACAACTAAACAAATCAGGTAAAAACCAGGAAAGTGTTTAATGTATCATAAATTATTGCAACAAAATAGTGAATTGTTTAAGTACGAAGCTGATCACCATGATGCGGGGGTTTGAGATTGAAACTAGAATCGGTTGAAATGGTGCTGCTGGAACTGGTCTCTATGGAGGAAGCACGTGCAAGCTCGTGGAATTGCTCTCTACGCAAGGTAGCACAAACCAAACGCTCCCAGTTATCATACCTTGCTGACATGATGAGTCTTGCCTGAACTCCTATCAACAAATCAATCAAAATGGGCAACGGACACTAAAAGCGCAGACAGGAAACCATAAAAAAAATTGGATACCAGTAATGCCAGGCCTTATAAATCTACAACAACTAAACTATGGTATATGGAAAAAATTTAAAGAAGACAAACATGGAGAGGCCGGCTGGTTACAAAACACAGATGACATGACAAAAATAAATCTTTCTTAAGGTAACTAGCTAGCTAGAGTACATGAAACGAAGTAACTTGGGATAGAAGATTATGTGAAAATGACACGCAGGCTATGGACTCTGAATGAAACAGATTGCAATTCTTGAGGAACTTTCATTTGTTAGTTTTTGAAAGTGACCTTAACTTATCTGCTCAACCAAGTTGATCTTGATATTCTTTTTGGAGCTATATGTTATGTTTATATTCTCAGAAGAATGAACTCTTTATGCCATAATGTTAGCTAAATGGTTCAAGAGAAGCAAGATGAGTACAATGTTTAATGCTAAATGCCAAGACGGAAAACCTAAGCTGCTAGCTAAAGTGGATGAGTCTGGTTCATGGCTAAGTTCCTCTTGTATTCCATCAGTCAATCAACAAGGGCAAGTTTCCATGAAAAAGTGTATATATACAGATGTATTAAGCTACCCATTCTTCTTGACAATAGAACGAATCTGGCAATAACTGCTACTGTATAACTTATATCAAAGCTTGTAATTAGCTAGTTTCTTAAATTACTTTATTCTAGTAACTGAATTTGACAGAGAACTACTTAAGCTAGCAAAATCGTGTATATGATCTTCTAGGCAAATCAGATTTTTATGCAGAGTGAAACAAAACGTTCAGTATCTTACTTGTATTGGCAAAAAATCGTACCTTTGATCACGTCCAAAACTTAGTAATACTACGTGATAAGGCCTCGTTTATGACCTAGATAGAGGTGATCAGGCCCGATCCACGAGAATACTAGAGTACATTCTAGTCACTCGACGACTTTGCTAATTGAAGTCCAGTTTAAATACATTTGACCAAGAGTCAGCTGGACCATGAGACTCGGTGGATGAAGAATAGCCACCACGCCTTCGACCCATTGAGATGGACAATCATCTACGGTCCATCCTCGATCCTTGGAAATGACCAACCCATAAGGTCTTGCTCTAGCTCTAGGATCCATCCCTATCTCTCGATGAGCCAAAGCATCAAGCTTAACTAGCTCCTTGACCCATTCACATACCTCCATGCTTGTTCTAGCTTATTTCAAGGCCAGTTTTAACCGGTCAAGGTTCACATCCCATTAACTAGTTAAGCTCAGGCCAAGGCTCTCTCCTTGGTAGTCATCGAAGAAGCTATAGCACCTGACCAACACATGAAAGCTAGCTCTTTTGCTTGGTCCTAGAGAAGGTGAGGTACATGACCTTCCAATGGAACCACCCAAAAGGTGGGTAGGCTAGCCATCCCACCTCACTTAGTCAGTTAATAGAGCTAGTCAAGACCATCTTTTTAGGAAGCTAGTTTAACTGTCAAGCTATATTACACACGAGACTCCTGACTGCCCAAGATGTGGCCCAACCCATTAGGACACTCCAACTGCCTCACCAATATTTGGGTTTGGGGGGGGGGGGGGGGGGGTGGAAAGACTTCAACGGTTATTTGAGCTATATAGGAGGCATGTGTGCAAGAAAGAGATCACCAGATACTCACCAAACAAACCTTACTGATCTCATTTTGACGGAAAATAACCTATCAATCATTCTCTCACGCCTCCATCTCTCAAGCTGTCTGATCAACATTTTTGAATCATCCACCATCGTCCATCAGGACCCACGACCATCTACCATCACCACCTATGGTCATCCGCCATCAGCCATCACCATCCATTGCCTTCTATCATCTCTCACTAAAAGAAACTGTCATCTTAACGACAAAACTATCCGCCGTTAAGAGGTTAGCGATTCGTCGCTAAGGCCTTAGTGACGGATAAGACACACTTTATTAAAACGGGTGTCTTTAACTAGGATATCTATCCGTCATTAGTTCGCGACAGATAGGCCGTTGACCTTTCCGTTGTCAATAGAGACGAATAAGTTATTTGTCTCGAATTCAAGGTGTGGATTTTAGTGACGAATAACTATCCGTCACTACGTAGTTGTTTTTTAATTAAAAAATTAATTCAAAATTAATTACATGTATATTAATTGAGAATATGCGAATACAAATTCAAATTCAAATATACAATAAATCGGAGTAGACCGACAATTTTATACGAACCGATAATTTTGTTCAATACGGATAAATCGACAATTCGGTCAACGAGATAGAGACGGATAAATCTATCCATCTCTAAAGTTAGAGACATATACATCTATCCGTTGTTACTTAGCGACGGACAAAATCTATCTGTCGTTAAAATTAGAGACGTAAATTTGTAGTCTCTAAGATCAACGATTCATCACTATTTTTGTCGCTAAATTCCGTCTTTATTTGAGAGTCAATATAAGACAAACCTATAAAATCAAATGGGAGAAGAAATTGATTCTAAAAATGTATACCTTTCACATCAACTGTTTTACTAATATATAACTACTTTTATTACAACATTTCCCGTAATATCACAACATATCACTGAATAAAGTTGACATTATAACATCACAAGCCGAAAAAAAACAATTGAAAATAATACGTGCCTAAAAATCCAAATCTTGTCAGAATTTATGCAGTATCACATCAAACGTTATTGTATGTTTATGGAAAAGCATACAATTGCAGCAACCGTCCAACTGAAAACTAACTACCCATACATCCTGGTAATAATCGGATCCCAAATATACTCTAGCTCTTTCTTTTTATCATTGAATTTATCAGCCTCAACATATTGATTCTCATCCAACCATTTGATAGTGGATTCAAACACATTCTCGACTTTCGTCTTGTCAGCCAGGTTAGCTGCAACCTTCACGTTCTTGATTGCATCCCTCATGTTGTAAGCAAAATCCTCAAGAGAATTCCTAGCATCTACTCTTTTCCTGAACTCTTCATCCTCCCTTTTGTACTTTTCACCATCTCCAACCATTTTATCAATTTCTCCTCTTGACAATCTACTCTTATCGGTGATTACGATTTTGTTTTTATTCCCCGTTGCAATATCTTCAGCAGTGACAATTAAGATACCATTCACATCAATGTCGAAACAAACTTTCGCCTTAGAAACTCCCCTTGGAGCAGGAATGATTCCAGTTAGCTCGAATGAACCAAGTAAATTGTTATCTATGCTTCTTGCTCTTTCACCTTCATAAATTGGGAAAGACAAAGATGTTTGATAATCAGAAGTAGTCACGAAAACCGTCTCCTTCCTTGTTGGGATTGTTGTATTTCGTGGAACTACAATAAACATCTTTTGTCCTAGAATTTGAACACCAAGGGACAATGGAGAAACATCCTTAAGAAATACTCCCTGCACTTTCTCATCACCTTGACCACTCATGGTTGTTGCTACAACAGAAGCACCAAAAGCAACAGCTTCATCAGGGTTAATGGTCTTGGAAAGCTCTTTTCCGTCGAAAAATTCCTGCAATAATTTTTGGATAGCAGGAATCCTGCTTGACCCACCAACAAGAACAACATCATGAATACTGCTCTTATCCATTTTTGCATCGGCCAAGCATTTCTCAACCAGCTCCAAACACTTTCTGAACAAATCCATGTTAAGTGCTGCGAATTTTGCTTGTGTAATTGTAGAGCAAAAATCATCACGTAAGTAATCAATTTCAACCGTGACTTGAGTGGTGGATGACAGTGCCCTCTTTGCCCTCTCACAAGACGTTCTTAGCCGCCTTAATGCTTTTTGGTTTTCACTAATATCCTTTTTGTGCTTCCTCTTCAACTCCTCAACAAAGTGGTTCACCATCCTGTTATCAAAATCCTCACCTCCTAAATGCGTATCTCCACATACTGCCTTGACTTCGAAAATGTTTCCAATAATTGTCAATATTGAGACATCAAAAGTACCACCGCCAAGATCAAATACGAGCACGTTCTTGGGTCCAACCCTATTCTCAGACATTTTGCCCAAACCATAAGCAATAGCTGCGGCTGTGGGTTCATTAATAATCCGTATGACATTGAGTCCAGCAATAAGTCCAGCATCTTTAGTAGCATTCCGCTGAGAGTCATTGAAATATGCTGGAACAGTTATAACTGCATTTTTAACAACGGTACCAAGATACGCCTCAGCAGTCTCCTTCATCTTCACCAGAACCATGGAAGAGATTTCCTCAGCTGAAAATTGTTTCTCCTCACCTTTGTAAGTTGCAACTATCATCGGCTTCTCGTCAACAGGCCCATCAACTACCTTAAATGGCCATAGCCTGATGTCATTCTGGATGACCGGATCACTGAAACGTCGACCTATCAATCGCTTTGCATCTGCATCATCATATTCATAGAAGACATCATAAACTAGTAACCTGGTGTGCCCAGGAATATAGGCATATAAATATCACATCTAATCTAGGCATTCGACTAAATCAAAAGTTGTGTTTAGCTTGATTGAAGAGTGACCGTATGATAAATAACAACATATATTATGCCTAGAACAACGTGAGAACACACTTATAAATTTATAAATAATGTAAGAAGTATATGCTGATAGAAGTATAAGTAGATTATGACTCATTAATATTAGTATTTAGAAGTATTATTGAATTATAATTCTTTATTATATCTAGCTATACATAGTTGTGTATATACATGAGATTGATGAATGGGAATATGTAGGAAAAATAGTTCTTTCATTGTATGAGAGCCATGTAAGTCTCCAACAAACATTGGTACTGTCTCTCCTCCTTTCTCTCAATGAATTTTGTGAAGAAAAGACAATTTTCGTATAGCTTGACAACACAACGCAGTCTGAGAAAAACGGAGTTTTTCGAAGATTCAGCCGTTGGATCGTCACGAAATTTTGATAGCAGCAAGATAGCCCGTGGAGCTACAATCTGGCCGATGGAGATCAGAATCAAATCAGGTTTAATAGGTCAAACTGCGTTCTCAGTTAAGCAACAGATTGCTAAAAATTATGGTCCGATCTCATATGATATCTTCGCCAAGTAATCACTCATGTTTCCCCTCGCTGTAATCAATGTGATTGTCCTTGCCTATATCTATTTTGTATCTTTTCTCCCCTTTATCTTCCGATGCAGAACTTCCATATACAAAACCTCACGTCGATATATTCACGTATATACAGAACCTCACATTCGTATATCTCTTTCGAGTTCTCCTCTGATCGAACAGTCCCTGTCGATCCCCTCCCGTGTTCGAACAGTTTTCTTTAATCTGTCAAACTTCTCCTCTCATCGAACAACCTACTGTTGTCGGTCCCCTCCCATGTTCAAACAGTTTTCTTCAATCTGTCGAACTTCTCTTCTAATCGAACAACCCACGTTGTCGATCCCCTTCCGTGTTCGAACATTTTCTTTAATCTGTCGAATTTTCTTCTATCCTCCTGCAATTGTCGCAATCGTCGTTCTCCTGTCCAGCGATCGCCCCAGCATGTTCGATCTTCATCGACCGCCTCTGCAATTGCTCGCGATCGTCCATCGCTTCTTCTTTTAATTACGTAGTGGATTTCTCTTCTTTTTATGCAGTTGAGCAATTTCTTCTCATGCAATCTACTGCTGCCTTTTCTCCACGCGTCATCGATTTCCTCGAGCAACTTTCTCTGCTCCATTCTGAGATCAGATTAAGCTCCTGAAGTCGCATGTCCTGATTAAAAGGGTTCTCCTCGTCCCCAGATCAACCTGACGCGCCACCAGGCCATCCCACATAGCTTCCTAGTTCAAAGCTCCTTTTGTTGTTAGAGTTCGAGAGTTTTTTTGTTCCATCTCCAGTCGTTTGAGCTAGCTTTCTGATGCTCTTGCTCCGCTGTATCTTGGACTATTGGTCACATGTTGACCCTTCGCTGCCTACTCAGGACTATCTCTATGTGATCATTTATTGATCCTTCTTTTTCCACCTATGTGTGGTCTTATATTATCTCCTATTTTGGATGTCTCCCTCTGTCTACTCTGGGTGAACTTCTTCCACCCGACTCTTACAGACTTGAGCACCTCACTGGAATATGGTACAATATTTGGGTCCTCGTTGCCCATAACCAACTGCCCATGGTATCGTCCATTGCTCGGTCATACCTTTTGCCTCGCCTGCTCTCGTACAACATCAACGTAGAACATCATGGATGCAATTTGTTGATTCTTACCTGTGAGTCGATTTTTTCACCAAAGGACTTCCACAAGTATTATTTGATGTTTTTCAGGACATTCTCAACGTTCATCAAACTCACATTTCGACTGAGGGGGAGTGCTAGAAGTATAAGTACATCATGACTCCTTAATGTTAGTACTTAGAAGTATTATTTAAATAGAATTCTTTATTATATCTAGCTATACATAATTGTGTGTGTGTGTGTGTGGGGGGGGGGATTGATGAATGAGAAGATGTAGGGAAAATAATTCTTTCATATGTAAGGTAGTTAGGCCCTGTTTACCACAGTTAACTTTTCAGCCCAATGAGTTTTTTTGGATAAAAGAATTGTTACGTGAACAAGTAACTCTTTAAACTAGCTAGCTGGTTTGAGAAGCTAATCAAGTTAACTAACAAGCTACCAACTAACTGACTGAAAAAAACTAACTGACAAGCTACCAACTAACTTTCCAGCTACCAGTTAGCTTTTCAGCTAGTTTTGCTAAATAGAGCTTTAATGTCTAGTACCTTTTATAATGTATTGACTCTTTTTAGAGTTCAATCGGAGTTTGAATTAGTGCGAATTGATATCTTTAAATTTTATGGGAGAAGAAAGACTGGTTATCATTGTTTTTTAATGTTTCACTGATTTTGTTAGAGATGAGTTATGACTTAGAATTTAATTAGAGAATATATATTGTACTTTTTTTTATCACTGATGAATTGATTTAGTTGGTCAAAACATTTGCAGTTGAGCGGCAAGCTAAAACACCCCATAACTTTGAGGTTACGGTTTCGATTCCTCGAAATGTATAGGTGATTATACTCTATATGGATAATGGTGGTGATTAGAGTCTAGATTTTAATGATAAATTCGTCCTTATTCAACAAATGGAATGGGAATACTATATTTAAAAAAATAAAAATTGATTTAGTGGCATTGCATTAAAGCATAAAATTTAATTGAAAAGACATGTTGAGTTTTTTTTAAACGATAAAACTTGTCTTATTGATACCAAAAACAGTGTACGGATATTTAGGGGCTGACATTTGCAATTGAACTAAAAACATTAAGTTAAATACCTTAAAAGGTTATTTTGGCATTTAGATACAAATAAGAAAAAACATGTATGAAGTTAAATATTATAGTTGTTTGTGATAATTAATTGTATTTTTTGATTTAAATTAGGATTTTAGTTATTGGTTTATCTATTTCAATTTAATTATAGAAGTTGAAGAAGAAATATTTATTAGCATTGTCGATGATGTTGTTTGCAAGATGAATTGATTTTGTTGAAGTTTAAATATATGTGTTTGAATTGAATTGGAAAAGACAAATTAATTTTATTTTAAAAAAACTGATTATTTTGGGTTTCAAATTTAATTGAAGAAGTTATATTGTTGAATTAGACTAGGACTTAAGAATTAGAATGAGAAAAACGTATTGTTTGTATTAAATCTAATTTACATACATATTACGAATATGTTCAAATTATTAACATAAATTAAGTACTATCATTAATGTTTGTCCACCAATTAACACTTCGGAAAGAGCTATCTCCTTCCTTGCAACTAAGAGTGCACATTCGGATCCAATACAAAATTCAGATTTATTAGAAATTTCAGATCACTTCATACTCAATCTGAAATGCAATCCGAATGATGGGATGGGATTCGGATCAATCAAAATTTTCTTTTTGGATTTAATTCAAAAAATCCACAAAAATAAAACAATTAGTATTTAAAAGAGAAGTCATACTTTCTTTTCGTGGAGTTAAACATAAATTTCAAGGAAAAATTCAATAAAGTAGAACATATGATGATAAGTTATGACAAAAAATTGAGCAAAGTATAATAAATAGTGACTAAGATATATTGTATAAAGTAAGAGATAGATTTTTTATTTATATGAGGAGAAAGATAAGTGGAGACTGATCCAATACAATACAAAGTGATAGGGTAATTAGAGTATATATAAAATGTCTTTAAAAAATCACAAGATTAGAAAGTCCATTTGCCTACCATAAACAACAAATACAATCCACCTGTCCGGTAAGAATTTTCTAGCTTATTACTTTCTCTATTATTAAGAAAAATTAATAAAATATTAATTTATCAGGAGTGTTATATTGATAAAGTTGTAAGTGGATGGCAATGTGAGAGAAGAATTGAATAAAATAATTATAAAATAAGAAAGAGATAAAAAAACTACTTTCTCGGTTCTTTTTAAATGTATATATTTTGACATTTAGGGAGGTTTTTTTTAATAATTAACGTTTTCTATTTGGAGTTTTTTGTTAACCCGCTATCATCAATTATAATTTTTATCACTCTATTTCCTACTTTATCAATTATATCTCTTATTTTTATGTTATATTTCTTACTTTATAGCATCTGCTTACTATTTTATATTATACGTATTTCTTAAATTTAGACAAAACTAAAATGTAGACCTTGTAAAAGAACGGATAAAGTAATATTCTACAATTTTCTATTATATGGTTAATAAATTGTTGACAAAACGTATAAAAATAAAAATTATGAAATTATTAACGTAATGAAAGAAATAGGAATTACATGAAGGATAAAACCTATCCTCCATCGAATAAATCAACATCCAAATTAATAAGATGAACTATCCACAAAGGTATTTCAAAGTAAGTTTAGATTTGAGAGGAATCAGATTCATATTACAGATGACTACACAGATTCGGAGAGGGGAGGAAGTGGCTCGACGACAGTGGTGAGGAGCGGACAACCGCAACAAGCAGGGATGAAGATTGAGACGGAAAGAAGTGGCTTGAATTCAGCCATATTTACCCAGGAAAGGCTAGCCCAGTCTAATATATTTTAGTCAACACTCCATCCGTCACAACTTCACCTTTTTATATTTCATTTGAATCCATTCCAACTTAATCTTTTCATCTATAAATGAAAAATCTTTCTCCTAATGGAGCAGACACAGAATTTCAACCTCGAGAGGGCGAAACTATATATATGAGATTTTTTCGAGAGTTGAGGAGTCGAAATTCAAAATTTTTAAAAATACTGCCTATAAAATAAAAAAATTTCCGATGTTAGGGGGGCGCTCGCCCCCCGCCCCTGCCTAATTTATACACTGCATTTTATATTTTGTTTATATTTTTCTTTACTTTATTAAAATCTCTCATATTTCGTTCACTCTTTTTCCTATTTAGTTACCTTTTCTTCTACTTTTTTCTAAATTTATTTCCGGCTCTGCAGAAAGATGAACCTAGAACGGAAGTAGTATTTTTTACTTCTTTTGTTTATTATGTTTTATAAAATAATAATATATAGATAGAAATTATACAAACAACTTTGCTTTTTAAAAAAATTAGAAATTGAACAATTCCCCGATCATTTCACCGGACCTCAACTTTATCCCTTATTTCATTATCAAACTCAAAATGCTATCCAAATACATTTTCAAGTGAAATTTTGCTAATATTAACTTTTAAATATTCTTACAATATATGAAAAGTAAATAAAAGAATCTAACCATCACATTTAGGACACAACCTATTACAGTACATATTTCAGGATCCTACTACATCGTCCCACAATCCACTGAGGATGGATTAAGAGCTTCAGAAATTTGATGTGATTAATGAAGAAAGAAACACTAAAGCTCTAACTGAATTTTATTAAATTAAATTAAATTAAAATTTAATATAAAATATAATTAAATAGAGTTACTGAACTAAATGAATATTAAATTAAATAGAATAGAGCCTAATAGAAAATGGAGTATGATTATCATGAGAAAGTAAAGTAAGGCTCTGTTCTCTTCAACAAAAATTTACTGAACTAAATTGAAGTGTAGTATAAAGTATAACTAAATAATGTTAAACTGAACTGAATGAAATTGAAGTGATTTTCAATTGAAGAGAAAATAACCTAAGTAAGAAACAAGAACAATAATAATGACACTTTGGAGAAAGTGGCATTAATATGTGCGTAGGGGAAATTTTATTTTATTTTATATTTATAAACAAAGTCTTAGAATAAACGCTATTAATGAGATGTTTAAAAGAGGAATTGATGTTCTTAATTGTATGTGTAATATTTTAAACAATACAAATAATATTTATGAGTGAGATTATGTATCATTTTTGTATGTATGACTATATCATCGACGTTCTTAATAAAACGTTTATTGTTATTTATTAGAACTGTAATGTTTATCCATTTCTTTTAGTATTTTAGAAGATCGTCTTTTAAAATACTTACTCATATTTTTTCCTTATTTTTATTTATGCATAATTAATCAAATTCAATTTTTAGTTTATCTTCTTAAATTTTATTTTAGTTGGTTCCAACTAATCTTTTCATATCATATTTTCAATTTTTAGTCTATCTTCTTGAATTTCATTTTAGTTGGTTCCAACTAATCTTTTTATATCATAAATAACATATTTATTTCATAGTTTATAAACGATCTCTCATACTTGTACTAAGATTAGTATTTTTCATATGTTAACTTTATTAAGAATTTTATTTTCTTGATAAACGTGTTATATAAATACATTGCTTAGCTTGTAGCTGACAATCTATCTAATATAATAAGTCTATTAATGAAACTTGTTAAAATAATAGGCTAAATAATTTATTTTACATATCATATTAAACAAATCAACTAATTAATCAACTAATTTATTTATTAAATTATTTTATAAAAACCAACTAGTTTATCACCTACCAGCTAAACAGTTTTGTTAACAGGGCAATTATATATTTTATTTATTAGTATTTTATTATCATCTCTTATACTTTATTATGTTTTCTATTATAGATATTATATCGGATTCACATAAAAATTAAATTGAGACTGAGAAATTATAACTTTTTATTAGTCTTTTCCAAATTTGATTCCCAACTTCAAAAATACTTGCAAATAAATATGATTTGCCCCTTACCCCAAACTTCATTCCTGGCCCCCATGGTTGTCAATGCCAAGATAGTTGATAGTTATTGAATGAACTATTTTCCCCGTCTATTCATAGAATTAGAAGGGGTATATATACAAATACAAGAAGTTATAATTTAAAGACTAATTTAATCAGGAAATTAATCTAATTAGAGTTCTATAATCTAAAAGACTAATCTAATCAGAAAACTAATACAATTATATAGTCTAACACACCCCCGCAGTCGAAGCTGGAGGAAGTCTGACGCTTAGACTGTCACGAAAATCATCAAAGAGTATGCGCGTAAGTCCTTTCGTGAAGATTGCTATTTGATAGCGAGAAGAAACATAGCCCATGGTGGTGGAAAGAAAACAGGAAGTTAATCGAACAGTGTGTTCGATTAGAAGGGAGAACAAATTCTGGCAGTTTGCGTTCTGTTTGGGGAAGAAAGAGATCGAACAGTGGGTGCGATCCAGAACAGAGAAAACTGGTAGAATTT
>JAYMSP010002220.1:0-25518 GCA_036897095.1 Plantago elongata
ATATATATATAAATGTAAAGATACATATCCACATGTACCGCATCTTTGCTTTGAACCTTTTCGTGTGCCTCTTGACGCATCCTTTCTTGGATCCCGAGCATTAAACCTAGTTGAATTGTTGGGATCACGAACGTTAATTTTATTGAAATTATCGACCGGAGCCGATTTATCGGGCCGTATTGCATCATCTTCCGCTCCAGAATAATCGGATTCATAAATATTAAATCGAGATCTTTTTATGGACTTTGTTTGCGATTCTGATTGTGATGCTACAAAATAAGAATATGCGGAATCTCTCTGGAGTTTGACAAACTTTTATATATGTGGGTTCATGTCAGGCAAAATAATTGGATGTGTCCACAGGAGTTCTTTTCCAATGCGTTTCGTCCATCTAGGCCATATGCATTCCGTAGGGATCTTCGTTAGGTGTCGTGCTTTAAATGCAGGAAATTCAAGGAAATCCATCGGTCTCCAACATAGTGCAACTACAAAGAAATGTTTTTCATCCAGGTCTACCTCAACCGTCCATTCTTTATTATCATGCGATATGTACCTGGTAAAAGTTCCAAAAAAATTGTTGTCCTCCGTCCTCGATTCGACAACCACGAGCGCTTGCTCTCTAAGAATTTATAGATGTAATTCCTTGAACACGTTATTGGTGCAAATTGCTTATGCATGCTTTTCCAGCTGGAATAGGGGCGCGCTTGGTCTGATGTACGGTGGCTGATGTTCACATTCTTCTCCAGTAGCTAAAAACATGGACATGATTCTTCCAAGAACAACATGATAATGTTTCAGGAATGAGGTGATGTTATTTCCAGCCTTACCACTGTATTTGAATTGAGAATTCAACGACTCAGTTCTTTGAGTAGTCGACATCATTCCTGTGAAATGCCTACGAAAGTAAGCCTCGCCCCACATGTGTCTAATGTCATATAAATCTTTCAACCACTTATTTTCCACGAATTATTCAATCATTTCAGCCCAAGACTGCTCGAACTCCGGAACACTAATATTTTGCTTAAGGAGGTTTCCCATATATTGAGTGAATTTTTATTTTTTTTACTTTTTGCATGTAGTTCCTCATCAAATGCCAACTGCACAACCTATGTCTTGCTTCGGGAAACTCAGCTGAAATGGCAGCACGCATGGTTGCATCTTGGTCAATCAAAACTGACACAGGGTGCTTCCCTCCCATCACCTTTTAAAATGTACTCAATAACCAAATGTATGCCTCAATTGTCTCATTGCACATCAATGCAACACCAGAAATGGAGTTTCTCAAGTGATTATCAACACCTAACATGATCACTAGTGGAAAACCATACTTGTTAGTCCTATATGTGCTATCAAATACCAGAACATCACCAAAATAATTGTATGATGCTTGTGAAAATCCATCTGACCAAAATATAGCACTAAGAGATTTGTCACTAGGATTAAGCTTGAACTCAACCTTCATGTCCGGATCACTCATCTTCATCCTGTCCAGAAGAGCCAGAGCAGTGTTCGCATCACCATCTCTACCAACTTTTGCTCAACTTGCTTCATAGACAGATAATTGTATATAGACTTGGCACCAAAAGGTAGAGTTCCAGGACCTCCGGTATCCTGCTCTAGAATTTTTATACTATCACATGGATGAATCCCCGCTTCATTCAATGAGTACACTGTAAACTTTTGTGGTTTCGTCATTTTACTGAAATAGTAAGATCTACACATTTAGTCTAATTTAGCATGTGATGTAATATACATTAAGTACTTGGTATTCAGTTGCATCACCTGTTACACTTAAGACGATTGGAGGTCGTACAAGTTGCAAGAGTGTGGTTGTATTGATTGATTATATATGAAGCATAGTATAACTTATCTCCATCCAAGCCACGTTTCACCCTAAATTTGGCTTGGCATCCACATCTCTTGCTTTCTCTAGAATTGTGAACACGTTTCTTTTCTTTGTCAACCACGTTCTCTCCAGCATAAATGCATTCCCATTCAACATTCACTGTCTTGCGGGCTTGATCATTCCTTCGACGGGTTCTCCTAATGTGAAATCCTCTTCGACGTCTGTATTGAACGTAAAATTGGTGTGCGTGCTTCAAACGAACAAAAACATACTTCATAACATCATCTTCAGTTTCCAATGGTTCTCCATTCATATCATTTTGATCCAATTTGTGCCCCTCGGATGGTATATCCTCAAGATCAGACATCTCATCATTCGAACTTCCAATGCAATCGTTAGAAAAATCGTACCCATCCGTGTTATCTATACATGATCAAATAACATATAATTAATATGAAGTTCACATGTTTATGAAGTTCACATGTTTATTGAAGATTAGTGCGACAAGAAATCAAATGTCTCGAAGCAACACAATTACCAGATTTTGTACTAGCACAGAACAATACTTTGCGCCATGATGCCGCGGCAATAGATCAAGAAACTGTGCGGCAACAACTAAACAAAAATTCTTACCAGGCTTGTTGTTGTGTCAATTACTCTATTGTCGCGTGGCAATCGAACATCAAATTAATGTAAGAACAAATTGGTAATGGAAGAACGAGCTTCAGAACAGATTGTTAGTGGAAGAACGAGCTTCCTATCGTAAGATTATGATTATATCACATATGTATATTCAACATCACACCATCGAATTCTAATGATAAGTGAAACAACATCACAACACCAATTTGTGTTCGAGATGAATCGAATACATATAAAAAAACATCAATTCTCTCCACAAACCTTTAACCTTTTGGATAAATTTCAAGAGACGTATTTAAAAGCGAATTGCTTGGAGAATATTTACAAACCTTTAAACTCCTCCATCAATAGCAGGGTTCTTCAATGGAGAATTAGGGTTCTTTAATCTACAATTAGGGTTCTTCCTGTTCTTCATAAAGTGTCTGTAGAATCTACAGATACGTTTAAACGTTTGGTCTATACGTTTTAGTTAAATATTATGTATTTAATTTTTTTTATATAAATAAGTTGGTTTTGTAATTTTAAATTATTGAAATCATTTATTATATATAATATTTTTAATGAATTATTATATCATTAAGGTTATTATAGTCAATTTGTATATTTTTGGGAATTTTTAATTATTAAAAAAGTAAATTATAGACCTTCGAACCTATAATTATTGATAAAATGACTTTGGACTGAAACGGACGGATGTGGTTGTATCAGATGCTACGTGACGAGCATCTAACGTTGACATGTATTCAGGTCGGTACGAAATCGACCTTAGAAAAGTCTAATAAAGTATTAGAAAACTTAACTTTCTTATTTCTCACTCAGTCTCCATCTCCATGAAATGGAAGGTTCATATGTCTACTAATTAGCCCATAGAATTTGACAAGACTGTACAGTAAAATCCAATAGTGACAAGAATATAGGCCCAAGCACAGTTGTAATATTAGCCCAAGTCCAACATAGAATGTCGGTAAGGAGTGCGACTGATTCTGCCTGTTCATCCTAAAAGACCACAAATTCAATCAAAATATCCAACCAACTGAAAAATAGTGGTCACCCACCATATAACTGACCAAATGTATAAAAGGTAGGGTCAGGTAACAACAAAATGTGGAACTGGAATCTCCAATCATTGGGTTTTTCTCTTATTTTAGTAGTAGTTCTTAGGAGTAATTGAGGCAAGTAGGCAACTGATGTCAAATAACTTAACGTGTCTGTACTTCTCAAGAATCAAGCTCGAATGTTACGAACACACAAGTAAAGTGGTCTCATCTCATAATACACTTTTAATTTGGATTGGAGCCTTTTGATGTTTCTACTTACATAACCATCAAACTCTAACAATGTGTTTATTAGAAGTTTAGAAAAGGTAAATAAGAAATGTTCTTTTGGTGATGGATTAGAGAGGTGGACTCAGAATTGTAAAGCTCGGGAATTTAAATTATACGCATACGTCTTAAGTTCAATTTGCAACGTTTCAAGATGAGTGCGAGAAATGAAAATCTTAGAATGAAGTACATTATTTGATCATTTCAAAGTCAAAAGAGTCTAAATTTTAAATAATTAAAATTAAAATATACTAATAAGTTATCTTACAATACTAAAGTTCAGAGTATGACTTCCCAGTCCACCTTGATCATGTTAATTGTGTATAACTATAAACATAAAATATATCTAGATGCAAATTAATGTCGATTTGTATAAAATTATATTTCTAATACAATCATAACATTTTATTAAACTAAAATTATATTAGTATAAAGCAAATTAAATATGTTAAATGTATTTAAATTCGGATTAAAATTCAATTGTAAAGTACCGTAGTTTTAAAAAAATGTTTGATATAAAATTGAAGTTGAATTATTTAAATGCGAATTAAATTTTTATGTGTGATTTTTAATTGAAAATGAAAATAAGTTGAAATGAAGTCGTACGACGGTGATAAATGACAATAATAAATCTAAAAAATGACATAGATGGATGAATGTCCCAATGCTTAAAAAGAAAGGAAATAAATTAACAGAGGGACACGTGGGGACGGAGTGTGAGAGAGGGAAGAAGGAACTGAATGTAAATGACAAAAATCACATCTACCTCTCTCTCTCTCTCTCTCTTCAAATCTCAATTCATTACATACACCTATACACACGCACATCAACGCTAATCCGATATTTATCATCTCGCCATTTATTATATTTTGATCCTTCAATTATCCTACATTTATCACTCACACACTTCACTTCATCATCACATTTCACAATTAATCCCAATTTCGATAACGTCTAACAATAGTTATAGCATCACTAAATGTGATTTTTCCACTCTGTTCGATTCTGTAACGTTATATTCCGTTTCCTCTCTGCTTCTTTCTCGACTCAATTCGAAGGGTTAGGGTTTGACAGAGGGAGAAGAAGAACAAGATGGGGCTCATATCGGGAATTGTGATGGGTATAGTGTTCGGGATCGCTCTGATGGCTGGTTGGAAGCATATGATGATCCTTCGTAGCAAAAAACGCTGTGCTAAGGTTCTGACTTAATCATTTCAACTATTCGTTTTGTCGTTTTTGACTTTTGGTAATCACTTGGATGTTTTACAATCTACTCTCGATTTGTGTTTAATTGCAGTGCTCTATGTGTACTGAGGTTGCAATATATGTTTGGAGTTGTTTGTAGTTTGTTGTGTGCTGCTGAGTAGATGTATTTATGATAGTTGTCAATGTTTTAGAGCATTTCGTGAAGTTGATTGCGTTATCGGAATAAACAAAGTTCACTCTTCGAGTGACGGGCAGTGGATATGTTGTTTATGAATGTTTTATTGGTATTGTTGACTTGTTGCGCATTTCGTGAAGTTCACTACCTCTTCTAGGAACATAGGGCGGATCTCTTCTAGGAACATAGGGCGGATCATTACGTTGTCTAGCATGTGACAGCCAGTGGATATGTTGGTTAATGGTTATGATGTTTATTTGGTGTTACTGAGCATTTCGTCTGATCTCTATCTAACATCAAATGTGGTTCTCTTCATTTGGCAATCACTTGATGTTATGATGGTCTATGTTGGTGTTATCAAGCCTTTTTGTGCTATTCATTAGCTCATATAGAAACGCGTTCTCTTTCGTCTGACAGGCAGTGGATATTAAACTGCTAAGCTCTCTGGGCAGGAATGAGCTGAAGAAGATATGCGGTGAAAATACTCCACAATGGATATCATTTCCCGTTTATGAACAGGTAAGCATGTTCCTTCATTGTATTCCTGATTGTTTTAGGATGTCATCATATGTATGTATATACAGATTGTTTGGTGTAGTGCCATGGTCTACTTGTGCATCTAGGGCTGAAGTGGATTGCGATTGGCTTTTTATTTTCTAACATATAGTAGTACAATAGTAATGACAATGTTCTAACTTAATATAGCCAAGCTTGATCCCCTGCCTGTATTGCTTGTAGTGTAGTGATGATATCTGGTGACATAGGGAAGTTATGAGTTTATAGTTCTGAAATGGAAATAAGCAGGCAATGAAGGAATGGATATATAGAATTGGTTTTTGTTACTTATGGTATGGTTTTTTCCTGCTCTACCCCAGGTGAAATGGCTCAACAAGCAACTGAGCAAAATGTGGCCCTTCATCGCAGATGTAAGTTTCTCTTATTTGACTCATCATTTTAATTGCACACCTGCATCATCTGGGGAGACTGCTTTCAGCACATTGCTTTTCTGTAATTCACAATTAATATGTAAGGGATGTTTGTCCATTGATATTATCCTAGTTTCCTTGTTATATTTGAATGTTTGTGTTCTCATTGGAGTGATTCTCATTCTACACAGGCAGCAGAGGCTGTCATAAGGGACTCCGTTGAGCCTCTGTTGGAAGACTATCGACCTCCAGGAATTACATCATTGAAATTCAGCAAGTTATCTCTGGGAACGGTTGCTCCAAAGATTGAAGGTTGCTGCACTCTTTGCCACTCATTGTTATGTTTATATGATTTTCATTCAACATTCTTTGTTTACCACTGAGTTTAATGTTTGCACCAATCCGACAAGAATATGTTCCCTGGATTCATTAGATAATTTGCTATCCAAGCTGCCTAGTTTGTGTTGTCGTTTAGACCCAGATCACATAAATTGTTCATTTCTCTGATGCTGTGTGCACTGGTCTCTATATCACGCTTTCAGTGCAGGATGTGCTTTATTGTGAATTCATAGACAAATATGAACTGTGACAGAATTCCTTAATTTGCATATTGGAAATTGTTTGAAAAAAGTTATGCAAACATACAATGTTTCATGGTGAGATAGGAAGAACTCACTAGTAAACTATGCGTATCTCAAGCCCTAGTGAAGGAGTTGAATACTTGAATGAACTATTGCATCTGCTGTCGTGAGTAATGCTTTTTAACTCCTAAAAGGGACATTTGATTCAGTTGCAATGAACATATGTGGTCAATAAGAATGCAGGAGGAATCTTTGCCCAAAAGTAGGCATGAAGGGATCATTTAACATAGGAAAACATTGAAGCAGCAACAGAGTACACAGATTGAATGATTGAGCAATGAAATTAGATCTTTAGGGTTGTGAAATAATATGGTTAAAATATATCTGCTCCCCTAACTTGGATTTTACAACTATAACAATGCCCAGTCCGAAGTCTTACAGCCCATCATACTGTAGTTAAGATGGGACATTTTATTCTTAAAAGACCGTACAGTTCATAAACTATGTTCAGAGCTCAGACTTCGGATTCAGAATACATTCTAAAGCCTCTACTTGATACATGTGTCCTGAACACATTATTCCAATGTGATTGCTTGTTATATTTGTCCATTGTTACTTTGTTGGCAATAAACCAGTATCTATTCATTTGCCTGTCTCTCTGTACGCATAAATACTTAATCCGTGCAGGGATTCGTGTTCAGAGTCTCAAGGAAGGTCAAATTACAATGGACATTGACCTTCGATGGGGTGGTGATCCGAGCATAATTTTAGCTGTTGAGGCACTTGTTGCTTGCATACCTATTCAGGTAGGTGCAATGCTTCCACCTGTGTTCTATTTTGGGTCACTCTGATTTTTGTAATTTGTTTGACATTCTGTCGTACCACTATGGATGTAAATAGAATGTCATGGTTTTTCCTGTGACAGTTGAAGGATCTTCAAGTTTTTACTGTAGTTCGGGCCATATTTCAACTTACTGACGAAATCCCTTGCATATCTGCAGTTGTTGTTGCCCTGCTTGCAGAGGTACACAATTGATATCATTATCTATTTGTTGATTGTAGGCAGCCTGTGATGCAGATTACATAAAATATTATTTTGAATGGGGACTGGAAAAATTAACAAGCTTGCTGATTGATTCTGTGACCAGCTTGATTTGGGCTATGTGAAAGTGAAATAAGGCAGAGTATATTGTTGTGTGATGGCTAATGCTAATTTCAACTAATTGAACTGCTATTTGATTTCCACTTTATTTGCATCTTAGATTTAGCTGCAGTCGAGTTTTGTTAGTAAAACACATATTGCCTTTGATCTTAAGATGCACTGCAAATGTTTCACACTTAAACAGAATAGGTATACATTCAAAATAAATTGTCTATACATAACTAAAACTGAATTGTGGATTGATTTGTCAGTTTAGGTCATGCAGTAGCCAATGTTTTATGTTGTCCATTTGTCATATGTATCTTGAGGTGATCTAAGTGATCTTAGTTGTAAGAGTGAATGATTGATGATCCAGTGAATGGGGAATATTAATGTTTAAGCAATACTGTGAACAAAGCTAACGAGGTGTATGTGAACACCTAAAGTAATCAAAGGTTGAGACAGAGTTCTGCTGATTCATAGTTATCTGTATAATCTTCAATTCTTCTACATGCTTGTTACTGTGTACTGGTTATATTTAGCCTTGCAGCATAGTCTTATAAAAATTTATTCCCTGGAACTTCTATCGTCTCAAGATATATACATATACTCCAGTGCTGCGAGTATTTGGGAGCAACAGTCGGACGTGCTTTGTAGTTTTTTTCCTTTTTTTTGCTACCATTGTTTTCTTGTAAATTAATTATTGCATGTCTGATGTGCCCCATGCCCTGTCATTCAGCCGAAGCCAAGAATTGATTATACCCTGAAGGCCGTTGGTGGTAGTTTAACTGCCATTCCTGGGCTCTCGGATATGATTGATGTAAGTTGTAATAGCTTTTGTATTTGGCAATCTTCAGTAACTGTATGACGTAAAATCGGACCTTTTTTTTTCTTTTCTTTCTTTCTTTCTGCTTTCTGATTTCTCCTTTTTCTGGCCTTTTGAATCTCCGATAGGACACTGTGAATTCAATTATAACGGATATGCTGCAATGGCCACACAGGATTGTCGTTCCTATTGGAGGAGTTCCTGTGGATACCAGGTGACTCTCTTTCCCAACCCTTACTCCAACTATGTCCTGTTATTTACATTCAGCAGACTTAGGTAGGCGGGGTTAAAGAAGCGAGCATCTCCGATTCTCCATCATAATCTTCTAAATGATTTGATACTGGAAAACTTATTTGATTAAGAAGGCAAAATTTATACATGATAGTTGGAAGTTTTAATAAACTGTCCAACTGTACGTGTGTTATGTTGTGGGACAAAAGGAACTTTGCCGGCAATACTTACAAACAAGACCTGTATAATGCTTAGGAGAAAGGTTAGAGCTAATGGTTGTTTAGAAACTGTATGTATTCATCTTCTATACTACTTATAAGGCCTCCTGAAAATTCTAAGGCCTACATGTTTCCTGTGGTGATACCAAAAGAGATTGTTCAGTATCATATGTGCTGCATCTATGTTTTTATTTGATAGATTACAATGTCAAAATCGTATTAACTCAATTTTAGTTGTGGATTACTGGTTTTCACTCTTGTTTCAAATATTTGCAGTGAGTTGGAGCTTAAACCAGTGGGAAAGGTCACTGTAACTGTCGTGAAAGCAAATGATTTGAAAAACAAGGAGCTGATTGGAAAATCTGATCCCTATGCTACTGTTCACATTCGTCCTCTGTTTAAGGTCAAAACGAAGACCATAGATAACAACTTGAATCCTGTATGGAATCAAACATTTGAGATGATAGCGGAAGACAAGGAAACACAGTGTCTTACTATTGAGGTTTTCATCTCCCTGATTGCATCTATTACTGAACATTTTTGTGGTGCTTTCTTCCATTCAATAAAATTAAATATCTCCATATTGGGGTGTATTAGTATATGTGAAAATGATAATTTCAGTTGATTTGTTCAAGAAACTTGTAGCTTTAGATTTAGCTTAGAACATAGCGGATCAGTTTGGAGTATGTTCCACCTCTGATCTTCATTGTCATAGCCAGTTGATGTTGCTTATTCTGATAGTCATGTATTTTTCCAAAACAGGTATTTGATAAAGACGTTGGGCAGGATGAGCGGTTGGGCATTGCAAAATTACCTCTGATTGAACTGGAAGCTGAAAAATCAAAAGAAATTGAAGTGAGGCTGCTGCCGTCACTTGATATGCTTAAAATAAAAGATAAGAAGGATAGAGGAACAGTAACACTTCAGGTACACATGTTGGATTATGTAATCTGTGTCTTTTTATTTGAATTTGTAGGAAACACATCCATTAATTGAATAACAGTTTTATAATATGCCCAAGTTGTGTCACACTCACATCATATATGAAGCACTCTATTTTAGGGATAAATCTGCATGGTTTGTTATGCATTACAATTCATATTTGGAACGTCCCTCACTGTCCACAACCTCGTTTACAGGTTCAAAGCTTTTTGGTTATTGCTGAAACTAAAAACCTTGTATAAAAAATTGACTTGTCTGGACATAGGATTCATACATAGTATTTCACCATGTCTAAATTTGGATTTTTCGGTTATGGCTAAAAGTTTGGTAGCTGTAAGCGTTGCGCTGTCTACTTGTTTTGGTTGCCTTGAAATTTGTTGCTTAGAGAAGGCCTACATGTGGTTCAGGTGTTCTATCATGAATTCACCAAGGAAGAACAGTATGCCGCACTTGAAGAAGAGAAGAGGATCTTGGAAGAACGGAAGAGGCTGAGAGAGGCTGGAGTTATTGGAAGCACTATGGATGCCCTTGGTTCTGGAGTTGGCATGGTTGGTTCTGGAGTTGGTGCTGGTGTAGGAATGGTGGGAACTGGCTTAGGGGCTGGAGTGGGCATGGTCGGGAGTGGGCTCGGAGCTGTTGGAAGTGGCCTGAGCAAAGCTGGAAAGTTCATGGGTCGGACCATTACAGGCCAAGCTGCATCCAGGAGGAGTGGATCCTCGACGCCGGTGAACACTGTCCAAGAAAATGGAGGTGCAAAGCCCCGCTCTGATTGAAGTAGGTTTCGTGAATGTATTTGGTTAGTTTTCAACATCTATGCTTTGGTTCAAAATTGCCATATGTAGTATTACACAAAGAAGCCTGTGTTGTAGATGCGAGTCTGGCACCTATAATTTATCATCAACTTGGGGAGTAAATTTGTGTTCCTCAAATGTCCGCAAAATTTGGATGCTTTGTCTTTTACTCTTGGTGATGTAAAGTTTGATTAAATTCATTGAACGTACTGAAATACTTCAATTCGGAATTCCTAATAATCGACATTTTTTTTTGTATATGATGCGAAACATCTTCTATACTTTTTATAGGACATTACAGCAGTCCACACTGGTTGTTTGACAAGCCATTTTGAGTTGTTTTTGTAAATGTCGAAGTCGTAAAAATGTGATGTTACCGTTATAAATTATGTTGCTATTTAATCTGAACACAATTTAGAAGTGACCTAAAATAACAATGTAAACACATAAATTTAGCAAAATTGTGTACTTTAAAGTCTAGACTGATCTAGTTTAACTAACCTCCTCAATTGATGATACAAACGTTCGACAATCTAAAAATATGGGTAGCCTCAATTTCCTCCCAATATTGGGGAAACAAATGTTAAACGTCGAAACATGTTGAGGAGCAGTTAGCTACATACCAAAAGAAAGCCATCTTTGTTCTGAAATCTTAGTAGAGAATGTCTAAATTCGATGCCTACGAACACTTGAACGTTTGCCTGAACCAAGATGGTACACTCACCCGCTACATCAGGCTTCCAACTTCCTCTGCTACCGGCGAAGCTTCCCAGATTCCTGGTCAATCCGTCCTCAGCAAAGATGTGATTCTCAATGAGGACAAGAAAACTTGGATGCGAATCTACCGACCAAGCAAGCTTCCCTCCAATGACAGTGCGGTCGCCCGCCTCCCTATAATCGTGTACTTCCACCCAGGTGGATGGATCCAAATGAGCCTGGCCGACACGTTCATCCATGAGCAGAGCAATCGGATATCTGGCGAAGTCCCTGCTATTTTTGTTGCCGTTGATTTCCGCCTTGCACCGGAGACACGCCTCCCTGGCCAGTACGATGATGCTATTGATGCCATTGTCTGGGTGCGCAACCAGGCTGCATATGCTAATGGCGATCCCTGGATCAGAGATTATGGCGACTCCAACAGGTGCTGTTGTTTCCAATTTTTCAGAATAAACAGCACTGCATTGCAATAAGATAATAAACTTAAAATGAATGGCCAATTCTAAGTCTCTGCCATGTAAAGTTTATCTTCAAAGAGTAGAGTTCCTCCCAATGCGGGTTCGAAGCATCATCGTCTATACTTATATTGGACTGTAGAACTGTTTAGCATAAATACTCTAATCACAAACTATAATCTCATCAGTATATAATCTTGATGTGCAACAGGTGTTACCTCTATGGAGCCAGTTGTGGTGCAAACATCGCCTTCAACGCAGCAATGAGGATACAGGAACTGAAGCTCTCACCGCTGAAGATTGCCGGAATAATTCTCAATCAGCCGTTCTTTGGAGGGAAGCACAGGACACGCAGCGAACTGAAACTTGCAACAGATCAATACTTCCCATTGCCAGTCCAGGACCTTCTCTGGGAGCTGGCATTGCCACCGCGAACAGATAGGGACCACAGGTACTGCAATCCATTCATGGACGGGCCGAGTAAGGAAAAACTGAAGAGACTGGGGAGGTGTTTGGTGATCGGTTTTGGTGGCGATCCGTTGCTTGATCGACAGCAGGATTTTGTTCAGATGTTGGTGCAGCAAGGGGTTCTGGTGGAGGCTCGGTTCGACGATGTTGGATTTCATGGGATTGACATGATCGACTCAAGGAGGCAAACAGCCATTCTCAATTTTATCAAAGAGTTTGTTTGATGAAGATTTTGCATTTTTGTTGTTGAGGATACGGAATAACTGATTTTTGAATGTGATTCATTGGCTGATGTTGTGATTAAATTGTACTAGTAATTTGTAAGTTGTGTATTATATGATTCTGTTTGTTGGTTCCTACTTCCAGAAAACTGCTGTTGTCAGCATAATGTTATCAGCAAACAAGAGCTGATTTAAGAGTTTTTAAGCGAGTTTCTGAATGTGCTTTTGGCTATTTACGATGTGGTTTTGCTAATAACATAATACCTCTTATCAATGGACCCTGCTTGGGAGAAAATTTTATAATTGTTGGGACTCGAATCCATCACCTCATCTCATGCTTATAACTCCTGCCTTTTTACTATTCGACCACCAAAAGCCCGATAAAATCGCAGATTCCAGCCTGCTTTTTTACTATTCGACCACCAAAAGCCCGATAAAATCGCAGATTCCAGTTTACGAGTATGTGAAACTTGACCACACAAGCTCACTCTGTACAGTGCAGTAGTACACAACCTCCCATGGCGAACAATCAAACCCAAAACGAAATTCTAGTCCTAGGTCCACCAACCCTCTACAAAATCTACAAGACAGAGCTCTCTTCACACTTCAATCTCCTCAAACCATTCGAATCACCTCTTTCACTCCCCCAATTCCTCACCGCCCATGCCCAAACCACCCAAGCCACACTCTGTGCCGGCGGATTTGAAGTCACCGCCGAAACTCTCCGCCACCTCCCTTCGCTCCGATTGCTCGTCACCACCAGCGCCGGCCTCGATCACATTGATCTCGCCGAGTGTCGCCGACGTGACATCTCCGTCGCGAATGTTCCGGCTATCTTCTCCGCCGATGTGGCTGACATGGCGGTGGGCCTGTTGTTGAGTGTGTTGAGGAGAATTGGAGGTGGAGACCGGTTTGTTAAGGGAGGGCTTTGGCATGGAAATGAAGTGTTTCCTCTTGGTGTCAGGGTATATCATTCTATGCACTGTGTACCACTTGCATTTGTTATTTTCGTGTTCTTAATAGTAGGCGTTGAATTGATTTGATCATTGTTGATTAGATTAAATCAGGATTAGATTGATTGCACGAATGAAGTGATTAATTTAGTGAATGTGGTGAAATTTAGACAGTCTAATTGATCTTTTGAGAACGAGGAGCTTTTAAACATCATTTCTGCTGGTGATTCTAATTATAAGCTATAAGCAGTTTCATTTAAATTTTGTGGCTACGTAGAGATAATTGTTTGGTGCTCAGGTTTTTGGAGAAAACGGGATAAATAAGGGCTTCCTGTTTCGTTTGAGTGAGGATCATTCACCCCAAACTTGCTCAGGGATTCTATTTGGCTGCTTTACATGTGTCCTCCATGTATCCAGTGAGCTTGTTCAAGGAATGTGCACCTTAGCTCCTTAGTTGGAACTTGGAGGGAAGGCATTGTCGTCGGATTGAGTTTCACTTGGATCGGAAGCAAACATACTTGGAAATTTATGGGAATTTCATTAGAGATGGGGTACCAACAGGGGAACTACTTAAACAGAACTCTTGAGACTCCAAGAGTCCAAGTCTCCAGTAGCGAAGGTTTTAGCATATAGTTTGTTTGTCAAATAGTTTGGTCGCATTTGATCCTAAAAAATGTTGGCTAGTGTTCATGTGAAAAAACCAATTTTCAGTCACATTGGTTTGCTTCCACATTTTTGGTAAATATATATACTATAATCTATTGACTTGATCAGGATCAGAAGTTTGAGTGGGATCCTATGCAGATGCAATTAAGAAAGCTTGATTAGTTTGCAACTGTTAAAAACACTAACCTTGATTACAAATAAATTGATGGAACTAAGCTAGCATAGCTTCATAGAATTCTTCACCAGTAGTTAAAAGTTTATGCACCTGATAAACCTTTGTCTATTGGCATGCTCCTATAGCTTAAATCCATTTTTACCAATATAAATTTATGGATAACACGACTCATTCGATGTGCTGCATGCTCTACTCAATTATTCCGAAAATTCTATAACTCTCTCTCTGAATGCCTGATATTGTTCTTCATGTATGATGTATTGTGTTCTACTGACATGCTAATGCGGTAATGCCACTATGGTGGATTCTTGTTTAGTTGGCAGGGAAACAAGTTGGAATTGTAGGACTAGGAAGCATTGGCCTAGAGGTAGCAAAGAGGCTCCGAGGGTTTGGTTGCACCATATCCTTTCACTCAAGAAAAGAGAAGCCTTCAGTTCCATACTTGTTTCAGTCTGACATCCTTGAGCTAGCAGCTATATCCGACATCCTTGTCATTTGCTGTGCACTGAACAAAGAAACTTTTCATATGATAAACCGGGATGTTCTCTTGGCCCTTGGTAACGAAGGAGTGATTGTTAATATTGCACGTGGGGCAGTGATAGACGAGAAGGAATTGGTCCAGTGCTTGCAGCAAGGAGTCATTGCTGGTGCTGGTCTGGACGTCTTTGAGAATGAACCTCATATTCCCGCGGAGCTCCTTGAACTTGATAACACTGTATTGTCTCCACATACTGCTTTCATCACTGAGGAGTCTTTCAGGGATTTGTACGAACTCGTGCTTGGTAATTTAGAGGCATTCTTCTCCAATAAACCATTACTATCGGAGGTTTCTCTTGAGTAGTATGCCCATTAGATCATGTCAAGTAAATGCACGGAGTATGGAACCCTGAATTGTATGGAACCCTGAATTGTATGCATTGTGTAGATTAACATGTCAAGTAAATGCACCGAGTTGGAATTGTATGCACATATTTGTGTAGATTAATGAATTCATCATCATCCCAATTCAAACAACTTTGTAAGTGGCAAGTACAATACCCATCCATCTTAATCAGTTCTAGAAACTCCCACAAAAGAAATTTAAGAACAATTGGGGGGAAGAAACAAACAACCATATAAATTAGATTGGGGGTAAAACTATATGAATATGATTTTAGTCAAAATAAAGTTTAAAAAAAACTGAAAATGAGGTGGTTGGGACTTGAGTTAAATTACTGTTCATCAACTTTATAACTTAAACTTTTAAAACCCAATCATACTTCGTAAATCATAATTCAATACCATACCAAAAAAAAAAAAAACTTAAATTTGAGGTTACTATTTATCATCTTGAATTTTAAATATAGTTTTAAGTCAAATGTCATGTAAGTAGTGCATTATAATCTTTCACTGCATTATGAAAATTAAACTTTTCCTACTAACTTAACTATAATACGTATACAAAATTTTAAGATAGTGCAAATTAACAACACATACTTCAAACATGAGATTCATATGAATAATTACTTCACATTATAATTGCATTATATGTAATTATATAATAAAATTATAATATTTATTTATTAAATATGTAATATTTGTTATTGTTGTATAAGTCGGTGTATTTTATTAATTTCGGCGTAAAAAATGTTCTATTTAGCCGTTAAGTAGGTGAATCAGCGACTCATTACACAAACGTAGAAACCGTACAAATATGAAATACGAATAGCTATCAAATCCGTTCTCAAAAAAAAAATAGCTATCAAATCCAGATCACACTCACAGTCGAGAAATTGAGCTCCAATGGCGGATCATCCAGAACTCCTAGTCCTTGGGCCACCAAGTCTTTACCATATCAACTCAAAACAATTATCCTCAAAATTCCACGTCCTAAAGCCATTCGAATCTCCTCTCCCTGTCGCCGATTTTCTCGCAACTAAAGCTCAATCCACCAAAGCCGCTCTCTGCGGCGCCATTTTCAATCTCTCCGCCGATGTTCTCAGCCACCTCCCCTCCCTCCGCCTTGTTGTCGCCACCAGCGCTGGCCTCAACAACATCGACCTCGCCGAGTGCAAACGCCGTGGAATCTCCGTCACGAATGCGGCCAATATCTTCTCCACCGATGTCGCTGACCTTGCGGTTGGGCTATTGCTCGATGTGTTGCGGAAAATCAGCGCTGGAAATCGGTTCGTTAAATTAGGGATTTGGCCTGCAAATGGAATCTATCCACTTGGCGCGAGGGTACATGTTCTTATCCACGCAGTACTACAAGTTTCATTTCTGTGTTACAGTTTTCTTCAGTTTACTTCATTATATTTGCTGCTTCGATCAGGTATTGAAATCTACAAACGATCATACAAGTCGATTTGGAGAAAAAAAACTCCGTGAGTTAGTTAAATTTGAAGTTGATAGTTATTGGATACTAAATTTGATAGAGTGTAGAGGAAGAAACAACTATGCAAATTTGGCAAAACTCGACTAGAATCGATTGCCAAACAAGCAGTCTGTGATGTTGATTAATTGTTCCTGGTTATGCTAAATGAATTTGTGCACTTGAATTGTTAAACATAACAAATTGTACTGTAATCATATAGTAATGCGCATGGCAGAAGTAAAGCTAAATTTCAAATGATTTTATGAGATAGGATGGTAGTGCCGTAGTGGTATATGAGATAGTATTAATATATCTTCGAATTTAGTCCTTCAGAAAGCCCAAGAGAGTGAGAGACTGATCAATTTAGAATAGGAACCTGTAGTTGGTCAAGGGCTTCAGGAAGAAAAGGTGCCTAAGTTTATCAATGCTAAAAGGTGAATCAGTGAATGTATTTAAATTCGTGCAAAGGAATCGTCGGCCTTATTCAGATGAAGTTACTGGGGTTAGCATATGGAGGCATAAGTTATACACAATTCATCACTGCAGTTGTAGTGCATCTGATAAACTGTCATCATTTACTTTCTCACGTATAATATTCTAGAAGAGCATTGGCTTGCTGAGCTTTGGCTTGCTCTTCCAGATTAATTTCCTTGCACTTTTACGGGAAGAGCATTGGCTTGCTGCTAAGATTATATTCTGGAGCATGGCCTGTGTTACATTACAAAACGTTACGAGTTACAGTGTTGATATTATTGTATGAATTTGTTTCTGGTGGATTGTTGTAGTTGGGAGGCAAGCATGTTGGAATTGTGGGACTAGGGAGCATTGGCCTAGAGGTAGCGAAGAGACTGGAAGGATTCGGCTGTCTTATATCATACTTCTCAAGAAACAAGAAGCCAGAAGTTCCTTATGTATTTCACTCTGACATCCATGAACTAGCTGCTAAATCTAATATCCTTATAATCTGCTGTGCATTGAACAACGGTACACATCATTTGATCAACCGCGAGGTTCTTTTGGCTCTTGGTAAGGAAGGGGTGATTGTTAATATAGCTCGTGGGGCTGTAGTGCACGAGAAAGAATTAATACGGTGCTTGGAGCAAGGAGAGATTGCGGGTGCTGGTTTGGATGTGTTTGAAAATGAGCCTCATGTTCCGAAAGAACTTTCTATGCTTGATAACGTTGTGTTGTCCCCGCACTTTGCTGTTTTCACAGAAGAGTCGTTCAGGGAGTCGTATGAACTCGTGGTTGGGAATATAGAGGCGTTCTTTTCAAATAAACCATTACTTTCAATGGTTTCTCTTGAGTAGATTACTTAAACTAAGGCATGGTGAGGTGCAGATCTCTGTATCATATCGATATCAATTTGTCGAATTGGTATCTGCATAATGGTTAAAAACTCTTGGTTCAAGCTTTGATAATGTTGTGTTTTTGCCCCACAGTTGCGTTTCTCGATTCTCAGATATTCTTATGCACGGGTAGTCGGAGCCCGGAGGCTCTGTGTTCCTAATACACTTGTAAAATTGTAATTGAAATTCTCGTAAAAATCCAAAATTTCCAGATGTGAGAAAATACATTATTTTGATGCATCAAAAGATAATGCTACAAGGTTATCATCTTTTACTCGAATATCATGTGGACTCATCGTCCATTGGGAAAACGTCGAAACCCATTTGTTTGATACTATGATTATAAGTGCACCTATCTATAAGTTGCATATAAGATCAGATTGTGATAGTTGCTTGCTTTTGGAGTCTATGCTTGTCAATCAGCTGTACTTTCCATGTGCCAAAAGTGCCACTAGAGAATGCTAAAAGTAGACCTGTCTGGGCGGAGGGAAAATAGAAAAAAGCTAGTACTAGGAATATTATTCGACGTAGTCCATGTATTTGAGTTAATCCACTTCAAATTTCCCCAATTTATTGCATTTAGTTCCAAAACAAAAGAAAATGAGTAAGTATTCCGAGAATCGGTCTTGTGGAGAGACGGATAAATATTACATTTATAAAGGTTTATACTAAAAACATCAATGATATACATACACAATCTCCGTCTGGGTTCCAATTTCACCAGCAACAAGTACCTCAAGGATGTACTAGTGACTTGATGCATTTCAACGGTGTCCAAGCCAGTCAATGAAAGCTTCAAGTGTTTTCATGTCGGCACGATAATGCTTCTGGGTAAATTCCAGCAAGGATGGCCATGTGAAATCTGGATACATTCGCAACTGTTCTTCACCACGTACCAGTTCTTTTGGGGTGCTTATCACTTTGTCTGCCTTGGGGCATAAGAAGAATGCAAGAGATTTTCTTGGGATCCTATTGTTCACCACTGCCCGGTGTAGGCAACTCTTGTATATCCCATTTGATAAAGCCTGCGACAGAGAGTTATCATGCATGAATGAGTAAAACACCGTGTAGTTATTTGAATTATGCACATGATATTACTCTGATACAATATAAACATTTATGCTATGGTACTAATGTAAGGATTGATACTAAATCTTGAACATATTCGAACTCACCATGAATGTGTCACCAATATTGATTACAAAGGCTTGAGGATTTGCAGGGATGGAATGCCATTTCCCATCAACAAATACTTCAAGGCCACCAACATTATCCTGGTGAAGGATAGTTAGCGAAGTTGGGTCACAATGAGGCCCTGTTCCAAGAGCTTGATCAGGTTCTTGACATGGCGGGTAGTAATTCAATCTAATTATGGATTCATTTCCTTCAAAGAATTCCCGGAAATAAGCTGGCCCAACTCCAAGGCTTATGCCTAGAAGCTCCATAATATTCAGAGACAGAGTACTCATGACTTCAGAATACTTTCGGAACACCTTCCTGCAAAGTAAACGAAAGAACATGTAAACTTGTCATGTGAACACACATAAGGTTACATGGCACCTTGCAATTTGACATTCATTTGTTGGAGGATAAATTAATGTGTAACAAGCATTGAATGATAGTTAAAATACATTATGATCTGATACATTATCACAAGTTTCATATCAATAGCATGTCAATATAAATTTGGTTCATTACCATGTTAGAGGGTTAATCATCAAGTAATAGAATATGATTGATGCATGTGGGATATCAAATATATTAACAAGGTTATTTAGTGCAAAATGGAGTCAGTTACTCCATATTTTGTACCCGAAAGTGGCGTAACCTTCCCCCATTGAATTCTTGATATAGCATTCCACAGTATTGGGAAGCTCACTATCAGATGTATAGGAAAACGAAAGTGTCTCTTTCCAAGGAAGTTTTGAGGAAAATCTATTGGTAAATGAACTTGCATAGCCACAAGAGTCACCCGGTTTTCTATAAATCTTCTGCTTCTCCTCAAGTGGCAGAAGAAAGAAGACGCCCATTGCCTCGTGAACCTCCTCAATAAGCTTCATGTCAACCCCATGGTTTACAATACTAAAAAAACCATGTTTTCTGCAAAGTTCGTTTAGTGAACTCAAACTGGTCATGTCTGCCTGACTGTAGGCCAGAAATTTACCCAGATCTATCAGGGGCATATCTAGTATTGGTGGAGGCTCGGGGCAAGGTTTTTCATGATCGGGCCATTTGAACTCTGGTGGTATTTTGGGTAAGCGTTGCAAATAAGATGCATCAAAAACTAAGGAATTCTGCATAGATGCCATTTTTCTTTTTGTTATTAGTTTGCTACGGGATGAAATGTGGAAAGAATAGGAAGTTTTATAGTGAGTTAAAGCAATGACTAGAACATAGAAAGAGTTGGTACAGTAATCAAAAAGCTCAAGTGGAGAGAAAAGCCACGCCAACGTGTCTTCCATAATGCTGGTCGATAATTCAATATTGGAATATTAGATTGAAGTCACATTGCAGCATCATATCGAGAATTTTTGTTAGTTTAAATGATTTAGTATCATTGCTTATTTTATATTGTTGCATGACATGATTTTTACCCAACTCTTTACGTGATCATCAATTACGGCATTGCTAACCAGGGGGGAGGGGGAGGAGGACAAAGAGTGTTGGGTATTATTGTACACAACCTTGTACTTTCTAACGAGGCAATTCCCAAGCCTGTAAGAGTAAATGCATCTGTGTGTTGAACCTAAAAGAAAGTATAAGAACAGGTCAGTAGATGTTCTTGAGAGTGAAAAGGGTGGGATATCATAAGCTTTATTTTCCCCTGTACACAGGCACCGACGGCCCGATTAGATTCACCAATCAAGAACACATCTAGTGCAGCACTTTTTTCCTTCTGCATCTCACGTTCCAACTCAGTCAAGTTTATGAAACAGAATGTTCATAGTACAGAATTTTGAAGGCTTTTCGTAACTGGGGAACAAAATGTCCACATTGGAAAAGTTTGATTTCAAAAACTCTTCGAAAGGATCAATTGAGTGGTTGTTCAACAAAGACTCTTTATGCTAAACAGATAATCTGATTGGATCCATTAAAGAGATCGTATCACATCCATCACAAGCAAGTAGAAGATTAGATGACCTTTAGTGCGGCACAGTAATATTTATCCGAAACGCTTATAGGAGGGACATTGGCCAGCTCTTTGTCTGTCTGAAGATTGATGGATATCCAATCACCATCTCAGTTTATGCAGTCATATGCTCAGTCACAGAGAAATTAGACAGGGAACAAAACACCATTAACCATTGGTAGATGGATACACTATTGAAGCATATGGACCACAACTTCAGAGACACTTTGATTTGGTAACTCTTTAAGGATCCATTGAACCAATACCTAAGATATCCCATTCTTTATCTGAAATTTAATTTTAACATTGTATCTAAGGCTCCACCGCTTTCTTAGCAAGTTGCATCGTACTAACCAAATGGTCTACAGAACGTCAAAGTGTATGCAATTTGTCAACATGATATGATGTGCAGGTTTACTCCATTGCAGAGTCAGCACCCAAGTAAAATATCAGATATGCAGATAGAATTCTAGAGCAATAGGGGACTCAGGTAACCAAAACATAGTAGAACAGACTAAATTTCAGTAGCAATAAGGCATATCACCAATAGATATAATTCATGAATAAGTTCTGATTAACAGCAGGAAATCTTCAGTAACTAAGTACCTGTTGCCGATACATATCCAATCCAATAATGTGCGTAATCACGAGCTATCGGATCATGGAATGCCGTAACATGGAATAGTAGCTCTTCCATTTTTTACCTAATGACAAATGTAAAGGAGCAAAAACATCTTATTCACATCATTTAAGCATTTTTTTCAAACTAACTCACAAAGCATCAAGTCTCGGATGAATCCAATCAGTATTAATCGGAAAATCTGTAGTAGAGCTCGTGATCAGAAAGCTCAATTGGTGAATTAATCGAACAAAACGAAAAGCAATTATTGTGTAGATTGTCGAATCTTCTCTAAAAACGAAAAGCAATTGAGTGATTGAGAAACTGTGATGAAACTGATTATAAGAGAAAGTACCTGATCACGGTCGACCGGCGGCTGGATGCGATGGCGCCGCCATGGTAGAATTATGCATGGCAGTGGTAATGAGTCATGTCTGGTCAGATTCGGGCATTCAGCCCAGTGATTTTAATCGTAGGCCCGCAACAAGGTATGAGAATATTGATATGGGCTGGACTAATTTTAGATCACAAGGCCCATATATCTAAATAGGCTGCTATATTTACATATCAATGGACAAATGGAGTGTAGTAATAAATAGGGAAATTTTGCTCCAACTTAGATCGTAAAATTTCGAAAGACAAAAAAACGTTAGATCATAGAATGTAAATATAGAAAAATGTTGTATCACATAGTATAAATGTATAATTTTCACACTTAAAAATTATATGTTTAATTTAACAATATACAATTTTTCATTATATCATAGAGTTTAAATGTCGGTTGTTTTTTAATTAATTATTCTAATAAGGTACTGGTCTGAATTCCTACCTAATAATTACTACCTCCGATCTTTTAAGCTTCCTAATGAGACTTTTTTTCGAATTTTAATCGAAAATTACACGCAAAAAGTATAAAATAAAGTTATATAGTGAGGTATACATAATATAATTTCATCATTTTTTTTATGGTGTAGTTTGTAAGTAATTTAGGGTCTTAAGAAAAAAATTCTTATGAAGCTTTTTAAAAGATGGGAGGGAAGTACTGATTTAGGTTGTAGTGTCTTGTAGCTTCCCATGATAATCAAATTCGTTTTAGGTTTAATCTTTTGCTTAAATCTACAAAAACTGATTTTAGTAAAAGCAGGGTTTTTTTTTTTAATTGTATACTAGTAGTCGAACAATTGGATTCAAAGATGTTAGTTATTTTCTACTCTGTAGTTTGACTGTAATTGCTCACGCAAATTACGTTCACCACCTACCAATCTACCGCTATTTTTACCCAAGTAGTATAAGTAAATCTTCCAGCTAGTTCGGTTTTACTCCATACAAGCAGTTACAGTATATAAGTAACCAATATGTGATCAAGCATTACAATACACACACTTCATTTTTATGACTTCTTACCAGGAAATCGTGGTGATGAGATGGGTATGGAGTTGGAATTATGCATTATTTGGGATATCTAGTGGCTTCGGTAGTGGAATAGGAGGTGAAATTTCCTTTTAGTTACTAACTGCTTGTATTGCTTTGGTTTCTGTAAGAGTATATTCATTTTATGTTATATATTCATGTTATGTTACTATGTTTCTAATTTACAGAATTTTGGCAATCATTACATGTGCTGGGTGCTCCATATGTATGAGGAATTTACATCATTTTGTAAGCGCTCCATATCCACGTGAGTCTTTTATATGTAAGGTCTTTGATGTGTTAGAAGACTCGGTGACTTGCTCAGACTCGGTAACTTGTGGGAACTTGTCAAGCCATTGAAGCAATTTTCGTGTTTGTTGACTTCTCGATGTAATGTACGAAGACAACATTCTTGAAGTACAATCACCAACTAGTTTTACCCAAGCCACCCGAACATCAGGTCACCTTTATTAACTCAACATTGCCCCAACACAACCAACACACACACACACATATATATATGCAAGCCTCTTAC
This sequence comes from Plantago elongata, assembly GCA_036897095.1. Classification (NCBI taxonomy): domain Eukaryota; kingdom Viridiplantae; phylum Streptophyta; class Magnoliopsida; order Lamiales; family Plantaginaceae; genus Plantago; species Plantago elongata. The sequence continues at coordinate 23,899 of JAYMSP010002220.1, forward strand.
AAGCTCACGAGCTTCAGAGAGTTTGACTTCTCTTGCAGGCTGTCGAGCAAGCTGTCGAAACTTTTCTTGAAGGAGTCAACTCCTTCAGTCTCCAGTTGTGTCCCGACATAGCCCCAGTCAATGCCCAGAGTGGCACTGTAAATTCCTTTAGCTTAGGAAACATTAGCATCGATCGTCCTCCCAACTGAAGCGTGGTCAATAAATGCCAGTAGTGCTTGATCAGGCATGGTGGAGATTGTTTCAGGTCCGATTAAAGGAGCCACATATAGTGTGTCTGGGTAAGCTGGATTCTTGACACTAGTTGAGGCCCATAGAAGCCTTTGCTTCTTGGCTCCTTTCTTCACCAGAGCCTCCCATCTTGGACCTAAGAATTTCTTCAGGTAGAGCTGAAAAGCCAAAGCTGCTTGAGCATTTGCTGCCTTTTCACGGAGATCAAGTGCTTCCGTCGTTCCAATTTTCTCAAGCATCTTATCAACAAGGGAATCTACTCGACTCACAAAGAAAGAAGCAACACTTGTTACATGGGAGAGATCGTTGAGTCCTGAGGCCTCAAGACCATCCATGTAAGCATCAATTAATGCTTCATATATTGCAATGGAAAATATAAGCGTAACATTAACACTTATTCCATTTGCAATGTACTAGCTCTATTTAATACGCATATCTTGTAAATTCAAAAGATTAGGCTGTTTTGTTCTTTCATTATTCCAATTTCTTTTACATTCCTATTTTTGAAATCATGTTTCCCTAATTTCGTTCAATCAAAACTTAAATGAGATAGATGTATGAAACATGGGACGAGACTGTCTGCTTCGACCAAGATGATGTGGCCTCCTCCATTAATCCAGGACCTCTCCTTTCTTCATATTTTGGGTTGAGCTATAAGCCTAACTGCCCAAATCATATATTTACAGCGGATGACATTATTTTTTGTTGAATAAATTTCCTCTAAAATTGGGGCTGAATCAATTGATCAAAAGTTTCTTTCTAAGTGTCTAGTGTTTGATTTTTAAAATACAATAAACAAACCAATACTTAATGAACAAACATTATAAGAGTCTAGTTATCAAATCCAATATCACATATTTAATCACATACATAGGTAATATATATGCTTTAACATGTTTAAAAATGTATTTATTATAATTATTAATATATATTTACTATATACACAATGTTTGGCGTTAAACATATGATATTTGTATTGGATATGTAATCCTTACTTAGTCTCTATCCGAGAGATGTCTCTCACAAAAGAATATAATAATTAATAATATATTTTAATAAAATAAAAATAATAAATGTATATATAGAGTAAATTATATATATACAGGAGACATTATCTAAATAACTTATTTACAGACGAATTTATTTTGTTAATAAAATAATGAATATTAATTAAAATGTTTTTTATTGATATTTATTCAAACATCACCACTACAACTACAAGGATGATAATATTAATTTTTTAAAAAGCCATTCGTGTGTTACGTACCAAGAAAATAAACCACTATAAAATTATTGTCTAGAGTCAACCTAGCATAGTGTCACGGGATAAAACTCTAAAGCGTGTAAAAGACTCGACCCGTGCGGCACTAGACTAGTTCGCCTCGAGACTAG
>JAYMSP010002221.1:0-25514 GCA_036897095.1 Plantago elongata
GCTTACCAGACAATCAACTTATAACCAACACCATCAAGGCGTGGAGTACATGAAGTACTTGATTTGGAAAATCAAGGAATAGCTCAAAGGTTATCTTGAGTACATGAAGTACTTGGCTCTAGAAGCTAGGGAACAACTCAACGGAAATATTTGGTTGGGAACCATTTGTTTGTAGGGATCTTAGAATATGATATATTGTAAGGAGAACTCAACTGTCTGTTCTAGTGAATTTCAGGTCTCAGAAAGGCCGAAGTGGACTTGTTGGAGGATTACGCCACCTCCAGATACCACTATATTTGATGTGTTGTTTACTTATTCTGTATTTACATTCCAGCATAACACCCACACACATTTACTACTGCAAAGCACAATCTCATTTATCTATCACTTAATTCTTTCGCTCTTTGAAATTACGTATCAGAAACCCACCAGTTTCTGAGAAATAGTGTTTATCGACAAAAGTTTGAAAAGACTATTTACCTCCCCTCTTCCGGGTAGTCTTTTCCTTTGCCGTTATCTGGACCCACAGTATAATTTACAGGTTAAGAGATGATTGTAACAAGAAGGGGAAGTTAAGCTTAGAGTTTACATAATCTCAAGAGAAAGTATATCTGCCTTACCTATAGTTTCGAAGTCCTTTTGTTTTTGTTTTTTTATGATCTTGTGTCACACATACGTCCATTCATGATGATGACACATGATGTGGCGTATGCGGGTGGTTTTGAAAAGCATGAGTAGGGAGAAGATTTGTATGAAGTGAGGATTACTGTAGCAATAGCAGCTCAAGGACAATTGATTCAATCAATTGAAAATTTAAAGAAGATTGGACAAGCTATAAGAATCAGTATTGCATGGTCTAAGCATTTAATAAGTTTTTTTTTTCCTTTTTCCTTCTATTTTCCAGTTATGAGTATGTGATGTAATTTTAATTTTTTCTTTCACTTGATAATAGGTTGCAGGTGAAATGGCAAGATGACGAAGCTGATCAAGAAAGCTTTTGAAAAAAAGAAATTGTTTGAGTTGGGTTTATTATAATAAAGTAGATTGTTGGTATGTACATATTTTTATATATGATTTGTTGTTCCACTGTTTCATTTATTATATTTTAGTTGGAGTTTATGTAGGTTTTGATATTACAATCACCGGTGGATACAAATTTTGATGTATGTCAATGCTTATTGGATATAGTTTATATTGAAGTTTTATAAAGTTTTGATGTCCTTTAACCAAATTTACTACCTTCTATTCATAGTAAATATATGTGATGTATAATATGGTAGTTAATATAGTTTTGATAATATTTTTAGCGTCAACATGCATCACAAAAACAAATTAATATAGTGACAACAAAATTGTTCACATAATAAGTTTATAGTCACACAATATAGTGTAACAAAAATCCCTTATTATAACTACAACTTCTGTCACATAATAAGTTTATAGTCACCAAATGTAGCGTCACAAAAAGTACATATTGTAACCATAAATTTGGTCTCGTAATACATTTACACACACACACCATCAAGCGTCACAAAAAGTAATTATTGTGACCATAAATTTAGTCACGACACATTAATATAGATGCCATCAAGCGTCACAAAAAGTGGTTATTGTGACCACAACTTTAGTCACAACATGGATTTATACAAACTAAATGTGGCATCACAAAAGATATTTATTGTGACCCTAACTTATACTGAGGCAAGATGATGTCACTACAATCACCTATCGTAACCCTTACGAAGGTAGTTAATCTTGTAACTGGACTCAAAAACGTTACCAAAGATTGCTATAGTGACACATTAAGAGTGACAACATGTGTTTCTATTCACACAATATGGCGTCATTATAAATACATATAATAATGCCTAACCTATTGAATACCCAAACCACATCACGCTTTTGAAAAGCGTGACAATAGAAAAGTGTCAATATAGTATTCTTTTGTGACCATTTCAGGCGTCACTATATCCATTTTTCTAGTAGTGCATACATAATAATCTAGGACGGTAACATCATGATTCTTAATATTAGATTTTGAGTTCTAATGTATATCATCAAAACATGAAATAAATTAAGAAAAAAATCAAACATATGAGTAAGAACGTTAATCATGTTTATTAAAGTACGGAGTTTAACATATTATTTAAATGAACAATAGTTATAATAGAACTCTGTTTAAGTTAACATCATCAATATAGTCTAGAACACAACCGATATAAGCCAAAACATTACATAAATAATCCAGACATTTAATCACTGTTGTACACGATTTTCAGATCTGTTTTGAATATGAGCAGCACCCGATTTCCAGATCTGTTTTGAATCTGAACAACAGTTTATGAAAATATCAGATCTAAACATAATCATCATCATAATACACATCGATTTCACATGAATCGGTAGAGATTCAACTTTTCATACCTTTATGTTGTTGTCTTTCGATGAGAACAATTGTTTATTAGCCTATTCCGATGAGATCGATCGTTAATCACTGCGGGATTGATGTTTCTGAGCTCGATCGCTTTGAAACCACGTCGAAATGGAGCTCGATTAGATAGAAACCATGTTGAGGTGGACTGTTTTCGAGTTGTTTCCGGCGTGTTTGAGGATGTTTTCCGACGAAATGGAAGCTTGCAACAAGGAAGGATGTGGAATTTTAGAGAGAGGATTTTCAGCTCATTTTCTAGGATTTTGTGAATGATTAATGAGCTCTCTCTTGGTTTATGGCCTTTGGTTGAGCTGGATTTTGATATATATATGCAACCCGTATACCCGTTTATAAATATCCAATTTCTGACCATTGGCTGGGTTGGAGTGGTTTTAGAAGCTTGTTGTTTTTTTCGGGTTGTTTCATAATTTAGGAAAGTAGATCTTTTATGTCTCTCTCTAAGGGTGGTCTCTCCTATGACCCCTCATTAAATAGATAAAGGAAAGCAAAAAAGTAAAATACGACAATCGTAGATGTTGTCGAAGAGAAAGATCACCAACAAAGATTTTATTATGCTTTGTAATTTTTTAATCCAAAACTTTAATATTCCAGTTTAAATCTAATCGGATGTGATTTCGAGTGGCATCCAGTTCGACTCGACTTGTTGAACAATATCAACAATTTAAAACCTGATTTATAAGTTAATCCACATTATATAAAAAGCTACCTAGAATATACCCACATATTCAAACCGACCTAAAACTATGCTTAGGTAACTAGATGCTCATGATGATGTTGAGGATCCATTTGGGGGGTAAAGTTTCAAAAAGATATATCATCAATGAAAATCAATGAAAATAAAAAACAAAAATTATTTATTAAAACGAAAATACATAATATGAAGAATAATAAAAGTAAAAAAATACAACTATGTATTGTAAATTTAGTGTTACGAAATACGAAAGTCGTTCTTTATAATTTATATTATCGATTTTAAAATGGTATCGGTCTGATCTCTACCGAAGCCCATATGATATATGATTCTCTAATCCAGTTATCCAGGCCCAACATAAATTGTGAGCTAGACCACTTGAACGAAAGCCCAACAAGCATATAAACAAGTAAGCAAAAGCGGCTGGGGAGAAACACGTGTAAACCTCGGGAAGGCCACGCCGATGTTTCAGATACCAATATCCCGACACCTGTCCAACACGTGTCGCGAAACCATGCAAAAATTCAGTCTCTCAGATTTCAACCAAAACCAATCAAATCAAACCTCCACTTTCTGTATGGGCTTGATTTTGTTATTATTTTCATAAATGTTGGGCCGATCGCTCTTTATACACTAATTCCCCTTGGGCCCACTTCCATTTTTCCTTCACCCCTGTAGGAAAACCACACTTGCAAGCTACAAATCTCTCTAAACAAACATAATCAAATCACCTGCTGCTATATTGCTTCAAATCCTCTGTCTCAACATACATACTGATCATAATCATATACTTGATATAAGTGTAATGGAATCTGTATGTTTTTATCTATACATGAAGCTGCTATGTAATCTTTTCTTTTAGAGACCTTTTTGTTTCTTATAGCTGCAGGTTGGCTGGCTGGCTAGCTAGCTAGGAGACTGATTTGCAGGTTTTCAAGGTGAATTTCTTCTGTTTCAGTGACTTTGCTATTGTGAGTTACCATATATGATCGTTCATGGCCATGTTTTGCAATTGTTCTTCTTTTGATGTGTGATATCATTAATTAAGTTGGTACGGTGAAGTGTTAGTTACAAAATAGTGTGACATCTTTAGATCTCGGAGAGATCGATGCAGAAGTTTTTTTTCAAGTGTATTGTAAATGGTTGCAAACTTGCAATGAGGTTTCTTCTACTATGTATTCTTAAGTGGCTAAGCATTCGGGTTTTAACCTACTTGGTGAGTTTTCTTTTATGTGTCAAAATGGTGAGCGTTAATATTATTGTCTTTAGTGGCTCATCATTCGTGTTTTCACCTGCTGTTGTTTCTTATGTTGCGAAATGGTGAGCCTTAGTGTTGTGGTAGATCTATTTTGTCTATATTTCATGTGATAAAATGCACATTAAGATCATAAGTTGCTTTTATATGTCTATATTAATGGTGAAATATGCTTTCTTACATGTGTGTATAGTTATTATGTGACAAAATAGAGCGTTAAAGGTGTGGTGAAAAGCGTATGCTTATGGAATGTTTTTTTACCTTTATATTACTTTGGACCTAATATTACGCATGCGGTGCAACCGTTTAGCATCCGGGGAGAATTGCTTTATGTAACATGTTGCCGCTTCAAAAAAAAATTAATGTAAAATGATAAGGGCGGAGTTGGGCCTCAAGATTTTGCAAGGTCAACATTGATTCCGGTTTATATTTGGTTTACCATTTATGATGAGTTGGATCTATTGAACAAAAATAGATATGCAGGAAACTTTGCCACCTTGGATAAACGTGTTGCAAAAATCAAAAGAAGTGATTATTTTTCCTTTAAGATATATTACTTCCTCAGTCTCAAAATAAATATAATGTGTGACGTTTAAATAATTTTCAAGGTTGAATTTAACCACAGTTACTAAGATTACATAGGAGAATATAATATTATTATATTAATAAAGTTCAGGAAGTCTACTTCCATACAATAATTTAAAAAAAATATTTTCTTGTATAAATTATGATCAACTTGTGGTCAAAATCGACCTAAACAATAACATTATGTAAAATTGGATTTTCTTTTTGGGACGGTGTGGCCTACTAAATTACTAATCCACAAAAAAAAAAGGGAGGCGTAAGCTGATATTCGAAAGAAATGAGGTGTATAATGTATATTATTGGAATTGCCGAAAGTTATATATGGATGTAAATAATGTCCTCATAATCTTGAATTCTTGATCATGCCTCGAATGCTTTATGCTATTGGGTACTTTTTATGTAATAATTTTCTTGTTGTTGTGACTTGCAGTTTTTTGTTTTCCTAGTTCCAAGAAAACTACAGAATTTATTCATGAGAAGGGTGTAATAGACATAATGGCCTGACTTACATATTCATTTTGTACTTCATTTAGGGGGCTATTAAAAAAATTCAGTACATAATTGGAGAGTTATAAAATGGGCCTTTGCGTTTTCAACTTTTCTGATGCATGAAAGTGCATAATGGTTTATGTATTTTACATCTTGCTCTTGGTAGGCTCTCCGAATTCAATCACTAAGGTAACCAACGCACTCTTGATTTCCCAGTGAGGTTTATATGACCATAGACCACACGAGAAAGGCATAGAACAGAACCACAGAAAAATGGAGCAACTGAGTTTTCTATACTAGTGGTCCATCTTAGTTCTATGTAATTACATGTACTTGTTAACATTCTGGGACATAACTAACCAAGAACAAGGTTGGAATTCGATAAGCTAATTCAGTGTTCGTATCTGATCATCTCTTTTGTGATCTTTTAAGTTCCTGACTTTTGATCCCTATTTTTGTAATTGAATCTGCAGCAGGCATTCTCTTTAGAACTCCAGTATGGTTGCAACAGATTCTGAGGTCATCTCCCAAGGAGAGGTCGAGTCTCCATTACAAACAAGCGAGCAGCATCCTAGGAACCAGATGTTACAATCACTAGGCCGCCAGTCATCCATATACTTGCTCACGCTTGATGAGTTCCAGAATACTCTGTGTGATGGTGGGAAGAGTTTTGGTTCAATGAACATGGATGAATTTCTCAATAGCATATGGACAGCCGAAGAAAATCAAGCTCATGGAGGAAACAGTTCGGCTGTTGGAAACAATGCTGCCCCGGCACAGGTTACCTCAAAAGAGGGTAACACTCCAAAGGACAAGGGGCTACTTAAGCAACACAGCTTGACAAGACAAGGCTCTCTTAGTGTCCCAGCTCCGTTGTGTAGGAAAACCGTGGATGAAGTCTGGTCAGAGATTCACAGCAGTCATCAGAACAACCGTGATAGCCAGAGTAACAATGGAAATGCAACCACTCAGAGGCAAGCCACATTTGGAGAAATGACGCTAGAAGATTTCTTGGTTAAGGCCGGTATTGTAAGGGAACCAAATCCTGCACCCACCCCACCTCAGCACGCAAACTACGGAAATTTCCAGAATAACAATCCGATGCCAGCATTGCCTCATCTGATGGTTAGGCCGGTAATGGCCGCTGGTGGTATGAACGTTGCAGCTTATCAGCCTCACCCTCAGGCCGTTGTTGGGGAAACCCCAGGCTACCCTAGTGGAGTGAAGGGGGGTGGCGGTGGGTTCTCACAAGCAGCACCCGCGGTTAATTACGGTGGTAGAAGGGCAAATGGGAGTGGGGGTGGATTTGGGCAGGTGCAGGGGTTTGGTATTGGATCGCCTGTTAGCCCAGTGTCTTCCGATGGTATGTGTGGGAATCAGTTAGATGGAGGAAATCAGTATGGGGTGGATATGAGTGGGATGAGAAATGGAAGGAAGCGGGTCATTGATGGGCCGGTGGAGAGGGTTGTGGAGAGGCGGCAAAGGAGGATGATCAAGAACAGAGAGTCAGCTGCACGCTCCCGAGCAAGGAAACAGGTATTTCAATTGCCTATACTGTGGTGAAAGGTTAAATTAGATGTTCTGAAAGTCGAATTTTCTAACTTCCCTTTTGTTTGATAGGCTTACACTGTTGAACTCGAGGCGGAACTGAACCAGTTAAAAGAGGAGAACGCTCACCTAAAACAGGCACTGGTAATCAATTAAACACTCCATAACATGCGTTAGTACTTAGTACTACAAAAATCTGGTTCTTTCTTTGGTGCAAGTTCGGGTTCTTGTTACATGATGTCTTTCGACAGTTTTTTCTTTTTGATGTTTTGACAGGCTGAGATAGAAAGGAAAAGGAGACAGCAGGTAAACCATTGTTGACTATTCCCACGGGAAGAAAACCACATTATACACGTGCTACCGCTACATCTCCTTTGTTTTGTGTTTGTGAGATCGTCATTCAGTTTTTCTAGATTTTGTTCTAAGATAGTTTGCTGACAGTATTATGAGGAAGCAAGGGCGAAAGCACATATGCAAACAAAGGCTGAGAAAGCATACGAGAAACTGCGAACAATCAGGAGGACTCTGAGTTGCGCACGCTGAACCAACAGCGTAAACCCCGGTAATGTTCCGGTTGCTTTATAAGAAGTACTTGCATAATCCCATGGCTGGACCCGCCCCTGCAGAAAACAACAGTAAGGCAAGAAACTAGAGCAAGATGAACTTTTTCTTTTCTTTTTTGGATAATGAGGGTATAGCTGAAAGTCCAAAAAGTTGTTTTACATGTGGTCGTTTGTAATACTGCTTATGTTTTGCTTGTCCTCTTGGATTACAATAGATCAAACCTATATCTGCTGCAATATTAATCTAGTGTGTGCAGAAAAGTCCAGACATTGTATTTCTAGTATGCTTGAGCAATTTTGTGCAGACGCGAAAGGCTGTAATGATGCATGCGAGGCCTATTCAAATCTTCTGAAGTAGTTTATCCTTCTCAGGACAGACTAGTGATGTTGTAGATAACCATGCCTTTCTGCTCTGTGTGGATCAGTATCTCATTACTTTACCTAGCAGAGTAAACGACATAGTTTATAGTGAAGGGGAACAGACTTACGTATCATTCCATAGACCAATTCTTCTCTTCATCGTTGAATAACCATACCTCGATTGTTTGTAGTTCAGTGTACAAGCAATGGCTCCTAGATAGCCTCTAATTCCAGTTATTTCCAGAAAACTGTAACTGTTGCAGTCATGTGTAGGATAACTTAGGCTATAGAACTTCTCCTCCTCCAAGTCAAGCGATAGAATATATATTTTGGTACCCACATTCAAAGAGCACTTGTCAATGTAGGCAATCTTGGGACAAGATTGGCCTTTACTTGTCCAAGAACCGATCTTGACAACATCTTTGAATATGAAAATACGACACTCCATGTCCTCGTCCCAAGTGAACTCCTGGTGTAAGAGTACAATTTTGTATTAGCATGATGCAGAAAGATAACCAAAGCCAGCATGCTGTGGTGGTGTTGTCCTGAAGTTGTACGGGACAAAAGTAGCTTCCTGTCTGCTCGGACTGCAAATACAAGGAGTCCAAGAACACCATAAAAGAACTAGCGGACCCGAGGAAATGAACATTCGGGCAAGGCATCGGACGATTATGGTGTATCTATCAGCAATGTTCCCCTCCATGTCAACTGAAGTCAGTTCGACTGTAGCTCTTCTTTAGTTAAATTCTCCTTTTTCATCCACTATACATCTTCCTTTGAGCAAGACGGTGCTTCTTTTGGAAAACTACTCATACCTGGCAGCGAGTTCGCCATCTTTGGTTGTTAGATGATACCATTGTTTGGAGACACACCTGAAAATGTCCTTTGGAGGTAGTCGCAAGAGTATTTCAACAATCACATCATGGGGAAGTTCATCGGGCAATTTGTTTCCCGTTTCTTTGCTGCTTATATTGCAATTTGTGATGGTCTCTCTGACATAGAAAAATTAATATAGATGATCGAATCTGCTACGATTTAAAGTTTTTAGAAGCAATGTGAACTCCATTTGAACTTCCGAAGCAAGCTGTCACACATGAGATGAGAATTCTATCAGAAGCAAGCTTTCCTCTCAAATGAGACAAGAATATGAAACAAAGAATGAAGAAACAGCACAACAATGATGTATGTCATGGTGCATTATTATCTTCTTATGTTATGTCAATTATGCAATCATCATTATTTCAATAAATAACCAACAAACAGAAGAAGAAGAAACAAAATGTAAAGGGATTATTGTAAGGGTGAATTTTTATATGAGTGTACGAGTTATACCTCAATATACACTGGATATATAACTCACATTTCAAGTTCCAATTGAATTCGACTTCGATTAGTATTGATATAGTTTTTACATTTATTCAACTAACATAACAAGTTCCATAGTGGTGTATGTCTACCGTGTGCATGAAATTGAGACATGAGGAATCTTAGAATTCAAAGGAGATTACAAGTCGAACTATGCTAGGACAAGGACATAGTTGATTGATTGGATAAGAATAGATCGAATAAGAAGTCGATGATTGACAGGAATCATAACACTAAGTCAATGTAGGATTCTGCCCCAATGAAATCGGCTTCAATAATCTATATAAAGGGCATCTACATTGAAGACAAAACTACGTATTTCAAGCAAGCCATTCCCATAGAATATTTGTTGCACGTATTTTGTTATAAGCTTTTTCAAGTTTTATCTAGTGACTAGTCCAGAGATTAAGATCTAGATTAGTACGCTTCATTCCTTACACATACTTGATTGTTTTTCATCTAGTTGTATTTCTATAATAGAGCTAGAGTAGTAACCTTGTATTCATTTATATAGTAGATACTTTCGCCTTGAACCTCGGTGGGATATCGACATAAATAATCTGCTAGAAACTTATATCTTGTTCCAGTTTATTTTCGCTGTCTTTTTTATTTATTTAAGTTTCTGTCGAAGTCTTAGGTTGTATTGAATATGCTCTTCTCTGTTTATAGCGTAAGAGTATAGTCAGTATAAATAGTTGAGTTGTGGTAGTTATCAAAGTATTAAATCTCGATCCTCATACTATTTCAGTTATTTACTATGCAATTATATAAGCCGGCTTTTCAATTTTTGAAATAATATTCAACTAACGGACATAAATCCAACCGTTCAGTAATCACGTCACACACTTCCTAGAGAAGGTCCAAAAAGTATAGTCCGCGTGTAAGAACAAATGCGGAATTGGATATTTTAGTGTGTGGTATATTAGGAAAATTAGTTGAGTGCCTAATCGATTTGCATTTAACAAAATTAGATGATGGTCCGTTCAGCAAAACTAGCTGATGGACCACCAGTGAGAAGTTAAATCGATATTCAGATTGTCAAATAAGCATCTGTCTCACATACAAGTTGACATGTTTCGACTGCAAGACTGGAAGAGATGTTTCCAACTGGACTTATTAATTTCAGTCTGCTGATTCATCTGTATTATTGCTGTCTTGATTACTTGTGACTTTTGAGCCTGCTGATTCAATGCCTCAGGTCCTTACTTCACTAGGTGTGAAAATATTATGGTTAATCTATTCATGTTGCTTATTCAGCAGAAATTAAGTAATGACTAGTAGCAGCTTAGCAAAAGCATGCTTCATAATTTGGCGGAGGAATATCTTGTGCTCAAGCAGCAGTAGTAAATTTCGGATTAAATCGAACACAACTTGAGATATATGACAGAAACAGTACAAAACAAGAGTATGACAACAGTTGACAGTAACAGATTATGACAACAACAATTTTAGTGTAAAGATTCTTAAGCAAATGAAGTAATATGCTATGCTCCAGATTTGATGCTTTTTTTGGTCATTTCTTACCTTTTCTTTTGCTCCTATTGATTAATTATTCAAGTCTTTCACCTGCTACACCACTATGAGCTTTTTTTTAACTCATAAGGCTTACACAGGAAGAAGTAATATAATGAATAATGAGTGAAAAGGCACGATCCGAAACAAGATTAACAAGAAGTGGTGTAGATTAACAAGTCCTTTGAAAAGGACTGATGCACTAGATGAAAACACAAGTGAGAAAAACTGCAACATAGCCAAGTACTAGATGGAGTATACATCTGCAAGAAAATGAAGTCTAGAAGTGTTAAACGAGTACTATAATCTAAATAATTTATTTGAGCTAAAACTCTGCCCATAGGACAAATTACATATGCTCTCAACTGCAAATACAACTCCACAAAAGTGGCAGTCGGAAACAGCTCCTACGTATGATACAAGTGACGAATACAAAATAAGTTTCTGTATCCTCTGTGCTAACTCATCTGAAACTTTTTCGACTGATTATTATGCTCCTATTCTTCATAAAACACAAGCTTTTAAGTACGACTGGGAAGCAGAGGAGTGAGACTGTCGTAGTAGAGGCAAGGCTTGTTGTAGTTCTGCATCGCCTTATAGTACCCGATCCTCCTGGAGGTTTGACTCTTCAGGCCATAGCAAATAACATCCCTTTGCTCCATATGGACTAATATCTCTTCCGAACGTTCATCACAGGGGATCAAGAACTTGGGAGACAAAGGGTAGAGATTCACACTGTACTCCATTACCCAGAACTTGTTATTTCTCAACACCCATATATCCATTTTCGACGCTTCTGCTGAATATCCCACCACTGATAAGACTCCCATAAGCCCAATGTACTCCAAGAAAGTATACTTTCTGGATTCATGTATGGGATACGATATACTGCTGAATTCTTCCTTCTCCAAATCAAGAGAAAGAATTGATTTATCCTGCCATCCCAAAGAAATCGACCAGTAAATGACCCCATTCACACAGACGGGGTACTCCTCAGTCCAAGCACTAAACGGACAATCCACAATCTTTTTCCAAGAACCAGAGGTGACTCCCTCAGCAGCACTAAAGGAGTAAATCTCACATCCCATTCTCCCATCTCCATCAGAAGAATGATAAAACAAATGCACAATTTTGTACTCATTCGACACAGGAGCATAACCAAATCCAATATTATAAAAACGAGATTTTGTTTCACAAGGTACACGAACTACTTGCCGAATGCTCGGATTACAAACATAAAGACTGAACATGCAGCACATAACACTCAATGCTCCACAAGTAATGAAAGTGTGAACAGGGCCATCGATAACTTCACTGAACTGACAAGTAACTTCACCTTGCATATCTAAAGAGGTTAATTCAATCGTAATCTTACCTGAGCTATTGGGTTCCCAAATCCCATCAGATGTGTACTTTCTAGTCAGTAACAGGGGATTTTTCTTTGAAAACTCCATATGTTGAGCAATGAGCTCATCATCACAAGTTAACAAGCCACGCCATGATTTTGAAACGCACCTGAGCTTGCAAAGATCCTTGGCAGGGAGCCTGGAGAGTATCTCAATTATCAGATCACGTGGCAGGTTTCCGATCCCTTCCACGTCCACCATGTGACAATATTTTGGCTTCATTGTTTGTTGACAACTGAAATGTTTATCTGCAAGATTCAACAAGGTGACTCCTCACACTTATATAGATAGAGTTCAAACTTCAACCTTCAAAACAGGTTGCTTGAATATTACATCGTGCAGATTGCTCTGAATATTAGCTTATGTAAAGAAGTTGAAAAAGTTTGATTGTTTATTAATCATTATTAAAAGTATTATTCTCATTTCTCACTTGTTTCGTAAATATGACCGTTAGGTAGGAAAATGCTGAGCACAAGACACGTCCAAAACTTGATCTTGGATGTTTTTAACCACAGAATATATAGGTTTAATTAAGAAGTTATCGCATGAATAAACTATTAAAACAAATTGACAATATTTAAAGCAGCTTGAGAACAGAATAGGACTTGGTCATACCTTGCAGGATATTTCAAGATTATCCTCGTGAATCAGGCTGCGCCTATAATACATCAATAGACTCTGAGACTCTGAGACACATCTAAATTCACGAAACAAGCATTATTGTTACCAAAAAAGAAAAGAAAAGAAGCAGCCTTTATTGGATGAGAATCAAGACTGAATCATTGCTGGATTGTCTTGAAATCTATCCTTGTTTTGAGATGAGATAGTGCCACAGAGACTACTAGTAATGGTTCCACACGTTATAGCAGAAATAGTGGGACTGGTCTCTACAAACAGGGACATAAAATGGATCTTTTCCATTATTGAACAATTATTGATTGGTCTCTTTCAATTTTTAGTAGTATGAATCTGCTTACTTTTTTACTCGAGGATTGGCCTCTTTCAATTTTTTACTAGTAGTACATATCAGCTAACTTGTACTTGAGGATTGGCCACAATTAAATTATTGAAAACGGTGACATTAAACTATTGAAATGGTCTGTTTAGGAATAAGCTTTTTGTTAATACATTACTAGTATTTAGCATCCGTACATTGTTTTATTCAACATCTCAACACAAAGCATAAAAGAGGCAGGCCGTATTATTCTATACCAGAAGTCTAGGTTGACTGCGGTAATAAGAACTTGATCAAGTCTTCCAAAGAACAAATAAAAGATAATTCAGAATTTTGTACGAGTTCGATTACAGAGAAGAGTAGCCGTGCTTATCTTCAGCTCCACACCAATTGCCAATTACCCAGAAAAACCACACTTATAAAGAGCAGGTAAACCATGAGACATGCAATCAGCAAGAACATGTAGAAAAATCTAGTTGACCCGTGTCAATAATCGTGGCAATGATAAAATACGCAGACACATTGAAAATGATGAACCCTAAACTATGCCAGAGTAAAATACAAGTACTTGTATCAGCTTCATGTAGTCAATATTAAGTTTGATACACACAGGCTCTGGATAACTGTGACAGATGCAGGAAGCAAACTAACCATTGAGTGTGACAGTATGTTATGTTGTTCATCAAAACATATTACTACAAAATACACAAACAGAAAGAAAGCTAGAACCTTACTTCACCAACAAATTTAGTCCAAGATAATAAGAGTCAATCCTGAGTTGCTTACACATGAACAAAGGGGACCTAACAATACAAGGAAAATTACCAATGCTGCAGTATACATGTATCTTCAACAGAAGTCCAGGAGTATTTGATGTACCAGTCTCAAATCAAGCACATTCCATATAACAGTAACATTCTATCCCACCCACACCCCCCCCCCCCCCCCGCATGAATACAAACTACACATCTCTTATAAAGGTTGCATTTTTCTTCATGACAATTTCTTCTGACATCTCATATATGGTAGATGCAAACAACTT
Organism: Plantago elongata; assembly: GCA_036897095.1. Lineage (NCBI taxonomy): Eukaryota > Viridiplantae > Streptophyta > Magnoliopsida > Lamiales > Plantaginaceae > Plantago > Plantago elongata. The sequence goes on from JAYMSP010002221.1 coordinate 14,224, forward strand.
TACCACATCCAGATGTCTGATAGTAAATTCATATAAAGAAGGTAAAGAATATGGACCACACAAAGGGAGGAGCCCTCTTCCATACCAAACCTAAATCGCTAACCCCACGTGACGAACTCCAACTCTAGATCTCGGGCTTCTACAGAAAGAAGATAGAACATAAATTTAATGATCTGTCTCCGATTTCTTCCCACTTTTCCCCCTCAATTCTTCAAACTTTAGAATGTTACCCAGGCTTCACTACTCTTTCAACAATTCTAGCACGAGTGCATGACAAACATAAGCATATAACAACATAAACAAAAGACCAATATTATACAGAATTGAATTAATAAACACCAAATTCTGCTGGTCATATATGGTTCTTTTGCTGAATAGAAAGAGAAAGGGAAGTATAGAATTAATCTGAGCATTATATATAAGAGAGAGGATGTAATTCTTCCCATTATTATCAATCATTAGCTTTTCTTTACATCACTGTCTTTCAGCAACCTAAGGTGGTAAATAATGCACACAAAAAATTAAGTCAGGAGTCAAGACAAGCCTCGGAGTAATGTAAGGAAGAGGTTGAAAGGTCAGGCAAGAGTCAAAATTTTAAGCAAATTTAATACCCTCATGAAGAAACATAAACACTATAATTATGCATTGGAATTATACACAAGGAAGAGGACAAAGAATAGAAAAAAGAACCAAATTTGCAAACAAATAGAAGTCCTTCATGAAGGAAACAGAATCACTACATTCACTAATTGAGAATAATGTCTCAACCAAAAAATATCACAGAAGGAAAATGGAACTAGCCTTCATCAAGGAAAAAATTACCCTTAATCTACAACTCCTAAGTCAAAAAATTGCTGGGTGACCAGATAGAATAAATGAGAATCTCCATGCGTACTTATACCAATGGAAAACTCCTGGGAGAAATATCTATTCATATTCAAACTGAACCTCCACATGCAAGTACTTCCTCATGAGTTTAACAATGGATGATGTGAAGTTGGCCAGCATGTGGCATTCTTCATGTGTTTTGGTTTCTGAAACAATCCCATGGATGACCAACTTTCTGAGATTAGGGCACCTTTCTAGAAGCCCAGACACCCACATCGAAAACAGGTCACTAATTACCGTCCACCCAAGCTCCAGGACAATGACATTCTCCAGCACAAAAGAACCCTGTAGGCCATACTGGAGGGCTGCCTCTCTTAGATCATAACATAGTGACAGGTGTTTTAGCGAAGGAAAGCATGAAGAAATTGTCTCTATATCCACAACCTCCTCCTCATCGTCAAACACGACACCCCAGAGACTAAGCTTTCTCAATTTTGACGATCGTGAGATCATATGGTGAAACTTTGCCCACATGACAGTAAAATTGCTCACATCAACTATCTCCAGATTCTCCGCGCTCTCACCAATATCGAGATGGATGACACTAACATCATCGATCTTAAGGAATCTCAGTGTGCCCTTCCCAACAAGCTCAAAGACTTCAAGGGTGCAATCTTTCAAGTGTAACTTCTCTAGGCTATCAGCCTCAAGTATAAACTTATCCAAGCTGATAGCTTCAACATAAATGTCTTTCAGCGAGTAACTACTTAATTCAATGGTTGCCTGTGGATCAGACATGACAATATCTAGACTAACTAGCATTAAGGTTTCAATTCTTGGGCACACCGTAAGCAAAAGACTCAGATCCAAAGCTGAGATACTAACATGACTCAAAGAAAGAGATCTTAGGCAAGGGAACTTCTGATAACTAGGCTCAACACCTGAAATGGTATTGTGAGCCAAAGACAACACCTCTAGCTTCTGCCTGCCACATTTTTCAAGAATGTTAATATTAGGTGTCGTCCTCACATTATAATTAAGCTGGCGCAAGGAATCCCTTGTGTACATCAGCCAGGCAATAACCGGAGCAGCAGAAAATTCATCAACATCATCCATAATTATCGTAAGGCATTGCAGACCCCTGGTCTGGAATATAGTCTGCGTAATAAGTATCTCAAGCCTACTAGTCGATAATTCGTGATAAAAGGACCAGTCATCAGAATTGAAAGTTAGAGTGTGTAGATGATGTCTCCAAGCCTTTTGCCACTTCCGGCAAGTCGCAGACGCGATAACAACATCACGTGCAGCACCTAGCCGTGATAGTATGTTGCCAACAACCTCAACTGGCAGATACTCCATGACACCAACTCAATCAATCAAGCAGCTGACAGAAAAAAGGAGCAGAATCAACATACTCTACCAATAACATCCATCCAGATTCACAAAGACAGCTCATTTATCTATAAAAATCCAAACTTTGACACTGTTGAAACAGTTGAAGCCCTAAAAAATGAAAAAACGGCGTTGTGCAAGAATTAGATCAAAGGGCTGAATCTATCGAATCGGAAATAGGAAAACAAAATGAAATTTGACAAAGCCCACCAAGAATCTAAACGCAAAGCCCAGAGAAAACCTATCAAATTTATGCTACCATGTTCACTGAAAGACCAAAGAATCGACAAGAGGCGGTTATTCACATACCTGAAGTATCAGAAGGCAATACCCAGAGTGAGAAACATCGATCAAGAGAGCCAATCGCACAATGCCAAGAGAAATAGAGGAAAACAACAACGCATTTCGGCGAGGAAATTATAATTTAAGTGAGAAAAGGAAAAGGATGGAATCTGATTCGCTGGAAAAGAAGAGGAAAAGGCCAACAAATTCTATGAATATTTTGGGTATGTAAATCACCCAAAATTTATGACACCACACAGGTTGCCAGTCAGGCAACGATCGATTTGAAAAATACACTAAAAGGAAGAAAAATATTAAGAAATATGGTAATGGAATATTCATAAATTCATTAGATACTAATGTAAGTGTGTAAGACGAGCTGCATTGACAGCGACACCACACAACTAATCAATCACCTGGTATTGATCGATTTGAAAAATACACGAAAAGAGGAAAATATATCAGAAAATATGGTAATTAAATATTCATAAATTCATCAGATACTAGTGTAAGTGTGTAAGACGAGCTGCCAATGCAGCTCGTCAGTGTGCCTGAGACGCGCCTCCCCTGTCACTAAGCTGGTAGCAGCCAACCGTTGGTTGCCACTTGTCACGATCTGATCATTTTTATTTTTTTTTGTTTTGTCTAATTTCAAACACGAATAACTTGAAAAATAAAAATGCAAAAAATATTATCTTTTCGAGATATACAAATAGAGACCACTTTTGACTATATCTAAATCATTCTATCACGAACTCATTTTTTTCTCTTAATTAAACTTAAATTATAAAATTGTTTATAAAATGCAATTTCATTAAGTTCAACTTCTAAACACTCTTATAATAAATTAAACATGATTTTAAAAAAAAACTAAGTTGAAGTGACTGCTCTGTGACGCGTCACCAATGTAGCAAAATCTCGTTACGTATTACATCAGATGGCCAGTGTCGTGTCACATAGCCATCACTAATGCAGTTGGTCTAACTGGCAGGGTAGAGGAACTATTAAACTTGGGATATATGTCCCGGCCGCACCCGATCTCCGTGTGTTTGATGTGTGAATTTCATTTTGATGAGACAATTTCTTCATCCGATCTAACATCTAAACATGTCGTATTTTGTTTTGATCTATCTCAGACTCAAATTTCATTTCCTTTTTATATATTATTTGTTGATCCATTTACCCTACTCTGAAAATTTGTGACCGAACACATACAAGTTGAGGGGTGATTGGGTACATATTATCTATTAATTTGTAAAAAATAAATTTTATATCGTGGTGTTCTTTATTTTCAAATGAAAAGATTCATCATTTTGAATCCTACAATCCACCGTTACTCGGTGAAACAGAGTGGGAAGGTACATATGATAATAGTATATGACGGATTTCACATCAAATCCATAGGATTCCTATGAAGATTTTATTTTATTTTTTCCTTGAGGTTAATTAGGTCTTCTTCATCTCTGAGTGTGACAACGTATTTGGATGCTCAACGTTGCCAAAAGGCCAAAACGCTTAGAGTTCAATTTCATTAGCTAGGATTAGTATACTTTAGAACTCATATTGTAATATGAAATGCAACAAGAGCAAAAGAATAAAATTTTCTAAGCAATTGGAAAATCCACATGTATAAATAAACAAGGCGAGTACGTCAAGGACTAAACGGTTGGAAAATCACGATCTTTACAAGAATTCTCAAAAAAAGATTACACTGGCAGTTTTCATAGCTCCGGTTCACTTTCGATCAAACAGGAGTTGTAGTACAAGAATAGGTTAACCCATAAGAACGTTATCTAGAAGACTAGAACTTCAAAAAGTAAGGAACCAGAGCAACAAAAGTATATTCCTATACACACGTAACAACAGCTTTTCCAAGGTTGATTCTATTCAGCTACATATTTTTGGCAGTGTTAAGATTTTGAAATGATATCAGCTGCGACACTTTTGAATGCTTCACATGCTTTCGCTAAATCGGATTCTGTATGAGCAGCAGAAATGTACAATCTTATACCAACTGGTAATTTGCACTTGTCCAATGTTGATCGCCTTGATACAGCGACAAATACAGAGTGCACTTTTAGCATCTGAATATATCAGTTGCACCAGTTAATACAAGAATATTGTGATCAGGTATAGCAAAATGATACGAACAAAAAAGAACTAAAAGGTTGATCTTCAATTACTTACCTCGTCAGCAATATCTTCAAGCACCTGAAGATCACCTTTTGCAGAACCTGTTGACTTCTCTAGTCGGAGAAATACAACTGGGGATTGGGGATCACTTACTATTTGAAGACCAGCTACGTCCGCTAAGCCTGCAATTGGGTAGAAACGGGCAGATCAGTGGCTTGGAGTTCGTAATAAACAGTGTTACATTATGAAAACAGATTCAGAAAAAATTTTCCGACATGGAGTAGAAGAGAAAGCAGAAATATGACCTTGATGCAGAGTAGCAATATTTTTCTTCAATCTCGTGATAAGAGAAGGATTTTCTTCCAATACATCAATGGCTGTAATTGCAGCACTTGCTAGATACGGAGGCAAAGAGGCAGAGAATACATAGCCAGAACTACTCAGGCGCTGCAACAAAATAAAAGGCAACGAACATTATTAAAGACTAGCATGAACAAGTCAATGCAAAACTATGGTCAGGTATATCCAACCTGGTGATCAATGACTCGGGCACTCCCAGTGCAAAATCCACCTTCAGTGGCCAATGCATTTCCCATTGCAGCAGTTATAATATCTACCTTCTCTACCTGCATTTATATTACCCTTGTAATCCATGACTAGTTGGCAATCACAATAATTAAATACACCAAAAAATAAAGGTGCATACCGGAACTTTGTAGTGCTCAGTAAGTCCTCTGCCAGTATTTCCCAGCACACCAAAAGAATTGGTCTCATCGAGTATAACCCGGAACCGATATTTTTCCTTCAACGTGATGATCTCATCCAATGGAGCGATTTGACCAGAATTCTGTCATTGCACAAGATCATTCACAAGTTAGTATATAAATACCGAGAAGGTCCTGTTTGGTTGTGACGGGGCATTATGCAATAAAAAAAACTTATACACTAGTGTTAGTAGTACACAAATTTGAATTTGGTATGAAGCACCCTTCGTTTCAATAAAAAGGCTAGACAAATTCACATTCAAATATTTGGAGACTTTCAAATAAATCAAAGAAAAAAAGGAGCAATTCTATTCAACCACTCTCTCCCAATTTCATTCAATTTTATCTTTCTTCCTATCATTTCAATTTGCACTAACTACTTTGAAATCCAATTTCTCTTTACCCTTAAAATGGGAAAAGCAACGCGTTTAACCATAATAATCACATTTTGATATATACAACTTGTTGACCATATTGCATATTTTATTAATTCCTTCTGAAAACATTGTCAAATATTTGGCTTTATGGTTCATCATTTTTGTGCCACTAATATGATACTCAGGCCACTATGATACTCAATGCAGGCCACTAATATTAAGTTGATTACAGGAAAAGGGATTAGACACCCAGGGGTCGGGGGGATGGAATCTCTTAAATGCGTTCGTGTTGATATGTCTAGTTGTGTCAAGCTCACACCACTTTGGAAAGTTTTATAGCTTTAGGTTTATTCTAGTAGATCTCAACCCTTCGGTGACAGTATTTTTATCATTTTTTTTTTTTTTTGAGTGAACAATATTATGCAATGAGAAAGTTTTTCCAAACATATAGAGTCTATTTCCTGCTTAGCTAGCAAGAATAAAAAGAGACGTGCTTGGGATGTTGCAGTAAAATGAATACCTGATACACAGCTTCCGCAACGATATATCGCCTGACCTTTTTGGTTCGCTGGTTGTCCTGTGTAACCTTTTCCAAAGTATTACGTAGGGACTCCATGTCATTATGTTTGAAATAAACAATTGTACTCCTAGAGAGGTGAAGTCCATTTTGTATCGACCAGTGTACACCTTCGTCTCTGAAACGAACAAGAAATTCTCAATTGGAGCAATGTGGATACATATAAGCACAATAAAGAGATTCTCTAAACGAAATAATAACCTGACAGATTAGAATTTAACACGTGAAAAGCAATTATGCATGCATAATGCACCATGCATCATGACTGAGGAGCATCTCAAATTGACTATGATGTAAGAGAATGTCAGCATCAGAATACCATGTGGGTAAAAGAAGAACAAATGCAAAGTACGGCCTCATAAGAAGCACATTAGTTTTTCAGCAAGTATGATAATGAGAATCCTTATCTCCGACTAAGCCGAGCACATATATTCTATCTTGCATGTCCAAAATAGAGCCACCCACCGCATCAAATAAGATATTATGAACAACTATGCACAAAAACAAAGGAGTAACAGATTTAAACAACTTACACAACAACTACATCGCCTTTCTTGCAAAATGCTGGAATAATACTAAACATAGTGGAAAGCCCATAAGAATAAAGTATAGAATCCGATGTTCCAAGAAAACCAGCTACTTTGGCCTCGCAATCAAGGTGAACATCTACATAAAGATTGGACAGGAAAAAGAAATGTATATTTGAAGTTAGAGAGGAACTCTGATGAGACGTATCGTGGACGAAAGAAGAATCGAAAGGGTGGGAATTTCAGTTGGGTCATACCAATGGTCCCATAAAATCCACGAGGACCACAAGAACCTACACCGTATTTTTCCAGAGCTTTGGTACAGGATTCCTGCAACATCAAAATTATTTTCCCAGGTAAATCAATGCGATGGGAAAGGAAATGGCACAAAGAGTAAGTTCATACCAGTAATTTATCATTTCCTAAAAGCCCAAGGTAATCCCCTGATGTGAAGTTCACAACATCTTTCCCATTGATTACTACATGTGGTCCTGAAGCACTGTTCATAGAGTTTGGGAAACATCAGAATGAATAGAAGAGAGATTTAAGCAATGACTCAAAAACTTAGATGACATTCAAGCTAATTCACGGGTAGACATTTAATAGTATGCCCAAAACCAGAATACCTGCATTTAATAACTTATAAAGTTCATCATTATTTATATATGTCTGTCTTTCTCAAGTAGGACTGTATATTTCAAATATAAATCAGCCCACGGAAATCAAGAAAATAAGAAATTATTGAGCTGGCAAATTCTACCTCTCCAAAACTGGAGGTTCATACTTCATCTCGTCTGCTAAAGAAGGAATAAGAGGCTCTGGGACCCATTCATCACATAACTCATCTAGCTCCTACAAATGTTCAATCCAAGAAATCAATCAGCATGAAGGTTTGAATATAGGTCACAGGACTGAGAGGATAGAAAAGATTTAATAAAATAATCTGAGACCAACAGTAGCATTTCTAAATCTCAGTATGCTTTAAAGAGGTTAAGAAGACACAAGGTAGAACAGCTCTGGAAATAATAGTGGAAACAATCGATAGAATGTTACTATGCCTAAATATCTAAACATACTGAATGCATGTGCATTATTTAAGACTCTTAGGTATCATTATATCATAATGTCCTCATTTTCAATTTGCCTATCCTGCATAAGCACTCACGAACCATAAAAGACCAAGTAGCCTAAACACATCAGCATCCTTTTGATGTTTAGATACCAAATCAAGCCTCAAAGACAGTACATATTATACCAACAAGCTAACGGGTAATGATATGAATGAAAATTTAAAAGGAAATTTTAAAAATGAATAATATATACTACTCCATCAAATCAAAATGGCAAAGCATAGAAGCATTAGAAACTTGGATCAGAGGCCAGATAGACTATGCTAGACACTTGAAGTTCACACCTTCTTTGTTAAAGGTCTCTTTGGTGGTTTGTAACTTTTCTGAGACAAAAGGAAGAGAATCACAACCAGGAGAAGACCTTCCAGGAAAAGATGTCCTGCACGAACAATATATAAATAAATAAGGCACTTATCTAGAAGGAAAACACAATCTGATGGCCAGTCAATTCTCAGTTCTAGTCTACGGAAATGAAGAAGATAGAATCCTGAGTGTTACAATAAATAGCACACCTCCGATTGGCACTCCAAATACAACAGCTCGAGTGGATGGGGCATCAAAAGCCAAAGCGATAAAATCTGATGCAGACTTCACTGCATTCCCAAATGTCGACACTACCGAATCCATTAATACGTTTATATCTTCCAGGCCGAAAATCCTTAAATCAACAATACGAAATTCAGTACCGTGCCAGAACATATCACTTGCCTTATTTAATCTAAGATTTAACTCAACTCCTATGACTGCCAATCTATGATCTCGAAAAGTATCGCATGGATTGCATCCTATTGAATTTACACGTGAAGTGCAACAAGTTAAAGCAATGAGATCATTTTTCCCAATGACAATAATCTAATCGGATTTCCTAATCCCTAAATCTACAAACAAGTTATCGGTGGTGATTGTAGAATCAGTATCTCAAATGTTATGCAAGTAATGAGTGTACATACAGATCATGAAATGAAATTAGCAGTAAATTGTACAGAAAAAAGCTTTAATAATTCTCATACGAGCTACGACAATTATCCAGATGAAAATTGGAGGCGGAAAAACGGATCTAGGGAGAATTTTTGCAGAGCAGATGAACATACCTTTGAAACTCCGATAGCTAGATTTGGATCAACATGTGGAAAAGATAGACGGCAAAACCACGAGTAATAGAGGTGTATTTATATGGTGTGATTTTCTTATTCTGATTTGATTTGATTTGAAAAGTAGCGTGATTCTAAGGTCCGACTACCGTCCTTAGATCATTATAAAAATATTATGATTATATTTAATAAAACTAACTAAAAATATAATTGGTAATTGAGAAGTAAGTTAGTAGTTGATTAGGTAGTTTTCTTTTTTAACAAGCTAATTTAGTTAGCTTCTTAACCATTTAAATTTTCAACTAGCTTGTTTGAAAAGTTGCACGTTCACGTAACGATCTTTTTATTAAAAAATGTTCATTGACCTAAAAAACTAACTGAAAATCTAGTGGTAAACAGAGTATATATCCAGTTGTAATTAATCTCAATCATTCATGGAACTTGTAAATTATACAATGACAACTTTTGAAAATTCAACTAAACAAACCGGATTGTAATATAAACAGGCATATATATTGAAATTAAATTTACATTTATGTTATGAATTATATTCTTGTGAAGAACCCTAATTAAATTTCTAGCCACACATCGATAAATCCAGTAACAAATTGATGATTAATTTCCCAATTATCTGATGACTTGTATATTAGATGGAGTTTCCTTTGTCAAATTTTAACATTTATATCATTGATTTTGTCACAAATTGTAATATTAGTGATTAAAAATGCATACAATTGGTTTTACTTTACTTCCAGCACTTTTCCCCTGTAATTGGATTCTTATTCACGTCAATAACCTGTAATGAAAAATGGAGTTATCGATTTGATGCCATCTAATGATTTTTTACATGGATCCAGTTGAATGGACCAATTAAGGATCGACGAAGTAGGCCAGGATTCTTGAAGAATAGATTGGAGATTGAAGAAGACATTCTTAGGGTTCTTGGAATAAAAATTAATTTATTTAAAAATCATTATTTTATCTGTTAAAATTCAAATTATAATATATTATAATATTACAATCATAATATATTTATTAAAATTATCATTGTATAAATTACAAATCGAATGAATATATTGGATTAAATACAAGTAAAAATAAATAATCTAACGGTTATTAATGAGTACAACTGAATGAGTGTACGTTAAGCAATTACAATTGTAATCGGAATTTAGATTAGCCCATGAAAATCAATTGTATGGAATATGAATATCAAATTATTTATTGGTTACCGTTTGGACCAGGTCAGAGTTGCCATCCCTCGGTCATGAATGGTCTACGTTTGAGGAGTTGATCAGATACATGTGCACCCCAAATTTGATATTCAGATCCAGATGGACAGATCCGTACATACCATACCTATTTAGGACCCGAACTATATTTATATCCTTTTTGAATCATAATGATATCAATCTATTATTATAAAGTCTAGAAAAATAGTGATTTTTCATTAAATATGAAAATTTCACTTTTTTATTTAATGTTCGTGAATTTTTACGATTGTATGTGCTTTTTTATTTAGGGTTTGTGAATTTTTACGATGTATATGAATTATTATTTAGAATTTGTAAGTTTTAATGTAAAAAATTTTACATATTAAATTGATCTTTTCCTAAACTATCTTATCTATTATTAAGAGGGTATCATTACTCATGGATGGATTTTTATGTTAACTCGTTATAAAAGATATAAGACAATGAGAAAAGTATAAAAAACAAATAAGTTACCGTAGAGATAAGATCTTAAAAGCAGTAGAAATTATTGTGCTCTCATGATAAATCAAATGGAATCGGGGTTTACACAAGGAAGATCAGCAAAGCCACAAGAATCTCACTCACTCAAGCTAGCCAAGCAATTAGCTAACTTATTTCCACTACGTCTAACGAAATTAAAAGACAGGAATTGAAAATGATAGACTATGTAATACCAGTTAGATTAGATTCCTAATTAAATTAAACATAGCTTCTTATATTTTGTATATATACCCTATATCATTCTATGAATAAACACGATTGATTATTCAATAGTCTTACATGGTATCAAGCCAAGGCCGACCTCATGTCAATAAAGACAGCTTCTTCCTTCCCTCTTCCACCGCCTGCTGCCTTCGACCTGCTCTTCTTCTTCTTTTTTTCTCTCTCTTCTTCCCCAAACAGCAACCTGCAATCTCGATTCCTCCCCCCCTGCTGA